>JAJTUS010000089.1:0-209274 GCA_021399465.1 Hyaloscypha sp. PMI_1271
TCTCAATTTCCGTAGTTTCGGCTTAAGGATTAATAATTACCGAACTAGCGGTTCTAGCTATTTGAGTAGTATCGCTAATTAGTAAAGAAGGTACTAGAATTAGTCTACTATTCTCTCTTATATATAGTAATTAATGACTAGAGCTTATTAATAAGCTAGGCGAGATCCGGAGGAGGGTCTAATATAGTATATCTATAGGCTCGAATGCCTTAGTAAGTAGTAACGACCTTATTATATAGGAATTCGGTACTTCGTAAGGCGGGCATAAGGCTATATTATAGTTAACGAAGCTCGTTGATTAGTATCTAAATAGCCTTAAATATGCTCTTTTTAGGGTATTTGGCGGTTATAGTAGTTAGATTAATAGTATTCCATTTATCTAGGTTCATATAGTAGTATCTAGGTCCCTTAAAGAAGTTACGGATACTTATATAGGTATTATCGAATAAGCGGTAGGATAGTAGGTTACTATAGAAGTAGTCTTAGGCTAGTCCCTTTAGTATAGTAGGAAAGGCTCTTACGTATACTCCAAGGGGGAGTTCTATGCATTAATAGATATCGTAGAAGATAACGAGTTTGTGGTTAAAGCTACTATTAGAACCATTATACTTCTGTTCCTCTATATAGATCTTAGCCACTTCCGCGACGAGTCTAGTAGCTAAACCTAATTAGGTAATATTCGGGTCTAGTAGAGGTAGTAGGGGTAGTAGTAGAAATACCGGTATATTTACTGGTAGGAATAGTAGTACACCTATATTTACTACTCTAAGGGCGTTCGTAGGTACTATACCCGTATAATCTAGTAGAGGTATAAGATACTATAGTAGCGGGGGCGGTGGAGGAGGAGGTAGTAGTAGTGGGACTATAGGAGGTAGTAGAAGGGGTGTAGTAGGTCGAGGTCATAGGCGCTTATTCTCTATAGGAGTAATAAAGGCCAATTGAATCGGTCCCTTTATAAGATCTACTTCCGCCTTAAGTATATCCTCCTGTGTCTATATATATGGTTCCTTCTCTCTTATAATAGCTAATAAGGTATGAGCTATTAAGTTAGAGCCCTTATTCTATTAAATACGCACTCCGCCGTATCGAAGGACTTTATATAGACATTGAAGTTCTACGAAATCGAGTCTATTAAAGTTAGCTCGGGAGGTGAAGTCCTTAAAGTTATATCTAAATAGCTCCTATAGGTTATTATTAACTATCTTATAGAGATAGTAGAGATATAGCTTAGTATTCACGAATTCAGTGAGATCTTTATCTATAGCCTTAGTTACGATAATTCCGGGTCTCTATTTTCGTACTAGCTCTCTGTAGTCCTCTTAGCTATTATCGGATATAGAGGAGGGAGCGGGATTCGATTTAATAGATCCGGAGAGGATATCGTCCGCTATACTAGCGGTGGTTCCCTAGGCTCGTACCTAGTCCGAAATATAGTAATTCGTAAAGAGGTAATTCGTAAAGAGGGTAGTTCGGGTAGTTCGTAAAGGTAGTTATAGGAGGTAGTTACTAGAAATTGAGAAATTTAGGGGCGAAATATCTCGATTTCCGGAAAAAGAGGTTCTGAAAATTAGAGTTTCTAGGAGTTTAGGTAATCGTAAAAAGTTAATTTTTGACGTAAAAGAAGATTAGAAAAATAGTTAAATAGCTAACTATTCGTTAATTAGTAAGAAATAGTGTCTTTCCTCCCTATAGAACCGAATTATAGGCAAAGTAGTTAATAGTATTTCCCCTCTTCGACTTAAATAATAGCTTTGCCCCCAAGGAACTAAATCTTGAGTAAGCGTAGCTTAATCCTTCCTAATCTATAAGTACTAACTAATTAGTATTAGTTCACCAGTAACGCGTAGCACCGTCACGTAGGTATGGAATGCTAATTGCGTAGGTTAGTGAAGTTGTTATATTCTGGTAAGTAGGGATCGTAGTATCGAGGTTCTAATATGCGATCCCTAAATACGCTAAGACTAATTAGTGCTAGTGTCCGGCATATCCCGTTTCCTGCATGTCCCATGTCCCATGTCCTACATGTAGGAAATCATGTGACGTAAATCACATGACCTTCGGGAAACCGGTTGTACTAACAGGAAGTATAATACTATAATTTACTTTATTTACCTGAGAATATAGCTCTAGTTAAATAATTAATATATTTATAGAAAACTAAGAATAAGATTAAAATTATAAGGCTAGCTATAAATATAAGTATTTATATTAATAAGAGTTAGTAAGTATATATTATTAATTTATTATCCTAAGTTAAGTCGAGGCCTTTATTATTAAGTAAGTCCTCTAGTTCTTTAAACTCTTCTAAAACTAAGCTAATAACTAATAGTATATTCTAGGATATTACTTTTATAGTATTCGGAAATACGAATAAAAGAGTAGAGTTTATTATATAAATTATATAAGATATAAAAAATATAATATTTAAGCTAGATTAAAGGTAATATTCTATTACTTAATACCTTAAAGCTATTCTCTAAAGACTAAATATAAAATAGGCTAGAGTATTTATTATATAAAGGTTTATAACCTTAATTATATTTTATAATTAAATCCTTATATATCTCGCTAAATTTATTATAAAAAGGGTTTTTAGAGATTATAAAATAATAAAAGAGCTTCTTAGTCTCGAGTTAGCTAGAGATAAGATATTCTAATTCTATTATCCCTTAGTAGTATTCTTAACTTATTACTAGAAGCGTCTATTAAGCGAATTAACGACGTTTTTTATAGGTTTAATAGCTTTAGTAGCTATTACGAGGTTATAAGAAGCTTCGGGTTAATAGACTAATATAATATAAGCTCCCTAGGCTTATTAGGTTATATATTACTCCTTAATTATAAGGTTTATATATATAATACCTCTATTACTTATTATAATAGAGTTCTTAGTTAATATAATCTTAAGGTTTTATACTAGCGCTCTTATATAAGAGTAATTCTAGTAATCTTAGATTCTATAATTATAGTATTTTTAGAAGTTTTAGTAGTTTTAGTATATATAATACCTCTATTAAACTTTAGATTATAATTAAAGGTAAGTTATTCCCGCTCCTTAGCTAGGAATTAAGCTTCCTTAAGCTTTAATTACTCTAATTCTAGGAAATCGTTATTACTAATAATTAAAGTATTATTAGTTTATAGACTTACTATACTAAATAATTACTTACTATATAAGAGGTATAGATTATAAGTTAATTATTCTATAGTAAGCTCGTTAATATAGTAGGAGTAGTAAGTCTTAAACTAGTAGTTTCTAGCTTCTAGTATACTATATAGTAGTTTTATGACTTTTAGGACTAAATTATCCTATAGGTATAAGTATTTAGTAAGCTCTTATAGTAGTTTTATATAAAAATCGTGATTTAGGAGAGTTATTAATTAAATATACGCCTATGAGATATCTTATAAGTAAAGCCTTATAGCTTTAGTTATTATAGTAATAATACTAAAGATAATTCTCTAGCTAATATATTAAATAATTAGTAATTAAGTTAATATAATATACTTCTCCTAATTATTATATACTTAAATAATAAGTCTCGATTTATAAAGCTCTTTATTAGCACCTTTATTCTTAATCTCATTAACGAATCTAGAGTTAAAAATATATACTCCCTCTAGTACCTCTAAATATAAAGTAATCTCAAAGACCCCCTTTTCTAGGAGTCCTTTAATTTTAGCTTAATAGGAGTCCTTATACTAAGTATTATTTATTAGGTATATATCTCTTATTTCTTTTACTTCGATTTCGTTATCTTATAAGAATACTATAACTTTAGGTAATATTTTACGAGGTCGTCTTCTTCTATATTTTAGAAGAATAACGAGAGGAATTATACTTACTTTGCCTTAGTTATTACTATTATTATATTCGGAATTAGGGCTAGAATCGTCGAGATTAAGGCTTTTAACTCCTTATAGGAATAGCTTTATATAGAGGTTAAATGAAAGGAGGTATTACCTCGTAGTAAAGCTAGTATACACGACTTACCCTATATAAATACTAGCTTATATAGCTCTTTCTATTACTCTAGTTAACTAATATTCCCTTTATACTATACTAAGACTTCTAAATTTAATAGAAGTTTATATATATTAGTTATAGAGGGTTTATTACGTGTATTTAAGGCTCTTATAACTTCGTGACTAGCTCGTAAACTCTTTATCTCCTTTATTACTGTTTTTAGAGTATTTAATTACTATATAACTAAAAGAGATAAAGGATTATATTTACTTATTCGAGGTAAAGTACTATAAATTAAGAATATAAGTATAATTCTCTCTAGTCCTATAGTATTATTAATTATTTTAAAAGCTATCTATAATACCACGTCCTTATTAATTCCCTTAATTTCGGCTATAATAATCTTATAAGCTTGTCGAATTATATTATAGTACTATTTGGGCATATGTGCTTGATGGAGAAGTCCGCGTGACCGCCCTTGACTATGAAGGCGGCAACTTCATCGACGATCTAAAGAAGGGTGATCTTTGGTACTTTCCGTAAGTTTGGAAGGTGAACCCCCACCCTAAATCTCAGTGTCTCATGACTTTCACATAAGACAAGCGATTTAGCTCTCCCTGAACAGTGTTGATATGAGTAATTGCTGACTCCCGCGTTACATAGAAGCGGCGTGCCTCATTCGCTGCAGGGTCTCAGCCCTGACGGCACGGAGTTTCTCCTGGTCTTCGACGACGGAAACTTCTCCGAAGAATCAACTTTCATCTTGACCGACTGGCTAGGTGCGTCTCCAAGTCGCTCGTTTGTCCCCTTTACAGCTAACCGGAATAGCGCATACGCCAAAGTCTGTGATCTCCAAGAATTTCAACCTGGCGCCAGAGATCTTTGCACATATTCCTGACAGCGAGAAGTATATCTTTCAAGGATCTCAACCTGGCTCGATCGACAAAGAGAAGCCAACGGGCAAAGGCGTGAAGAAATCAAAGTACAACTTCACCCACAGAATGCCGGACCAAGAGCCGAAGCAAACAAGTGGCGGAGAAGTTCGCATTACCGACTCCAAGAATTTTCCAATCTCGAAAACTGTAGCTGCGGCACACGTTACGATCGAGCCAGGTGCCATCCGGGAGATGCACTGGCATCCCAATGCTGACGAGTGGTCTTTTTTCCTCAAGGGACGCGCTCGTATTACCATCTTCGCCTCGGAAGGCACAGCGAGGACATTCGACTACGTGCCTGGTGATGTTGGAATTGTGCCGCGGAATATGGGCCATTTTGTGGAGAATATTGGGGAGGAGCCGATTGAGATGCTCGAAGTCTTCCGCGCCGACGAATTCAGAGACTTCTCCTTGTTCCAGTGGATGGGTGAGACTCCGAAGGAGATGGTTATTGATCACTTGTTTGCCAATGACCGAGAGAGCGGGGAGATGTTCTGGGAGAAAGTTAAGAGCGCGGAAAAGGATGAGGTCACCAAGCCCGATTTCAGCTCGAATGAGTTGCGCGCGGATGAACTGTAAACATCTCAGTATTGCAAACTATATTCCCTTTGTAACCTAGATAACGAAGATTTGAAGGCTATTAAGGCGCTAACCAGTTCTCCCTCGGATCCAATACCCTCGGAGTCAATACAGTCAACGGAACACTTTCGTACTTTTCCCCCTCGTGGCCGATATTTGCTGCGCTGCCAGAACTTCAACCATCTTAGTGATTGAAGGCTTCGGATTTGAATGGAAAAAGGCTGACGTCTTTGCGCCGTAGTTGCGATGGACGGTTCTGCGGAGTGTCTTCTGGTCGATTCGAGAAAGGCAAAGAAGGAAAGAAAAGAGAGGGCAAACGCAAGTCTGTGACCATGCGCTCTTGGTATATTATTAAAGTACTAGGAAGCGGTCCCGTGGATGCTCTCTGCGTGATTCTGGAGATGATACTTCTGCTATTGCTCTGTCACGGGCCAGGCCTTTAATGCAAAGAAGACTGGTGGTTCTTGGTACAAGGAGAATTCATCAAAGAGAGAAGCTAAAAGCCATCCCTGATTTCTGGGAAATAAAGGGGTGTGGTTACATAAGGGTGAGCTTGCCGGGTCTAGTGCAGGCAACCGGGTGCCAAGCATAAAAACCGGGTCTTAACCCGCTACAAGCTCTATGCAACAGACTTTGTAAGGGAGCCAATCTCCTTTAATATTGGCCAAATGCTTCCGCTTAGAGTGCTCCGTCAAATCTCCCGGACTGGCAAACTTGTAGGTGCACTTTTCAAATAGCAAGCTCTGCTCCCCTAAGCAGAGGATGCAGATAGTAGTCGTCTCCTCTATAAATACTAATAATATTGTGTCACTTAATGCTTGCTTCTCGGTCTCGGTGGCTACTAGCTGTGACGACGAGATCAATGCAATGGTCGAAGGCTCGAATTTCAGAGAATCTCATATATTGAAAATACTAAGTTGGAGAGCAAATAGGTTAAGGGAGGTATGCCTCGAACTTTAGTAGTGCATTGCCCATACCTCTAGCTTAGTTCCCTTTTTCAGACCTGTTCCCTAGTTCCTATTCCCGGCAGAACATGCAGTGGCGCCAACCGTCACAGTGCTATTAGAAGAATCGGACTTTTCGAAGGGGTGCGCGCAGTATCACATGACTTCGCGATGGCTGCCTGCCCAGACGGCGCAACGAAATGTCCGCGCCCAGATGGCGCGAACACTATTTATTGAAGCCATTTCCACGCATTGAGAGGGCTTCAATTGCACAGAAAGACACAAACACGCTTCTCAGAAATCCCAGCGACTTTCAAGACACGTACCCTTAAGAAAGCCTTGAGTTTGCATACTCTTTGGATCCCAATTCCCATTCACACATTCCTCCTCGAAACCCGCTCTCACCACGCGAAGGTACGCAAGACCCCAGTTGATATCAGAGCATCAATTGACCACACATAGATCCAGCAATCCACACCATGGCTCCCATCTCCCAATCCACCGCGCTTTCCATCGCCGCCAACATCTTCGGCGTAATTTTCATCGGCTTCTGCATCAACGCCATCCTGCGTCCCATTCAAGCGCTTGAATTCTTCGAATTCGACGTTCCCTCGCTCCCTGACGACAGAAAAGTCGTCGAAAGTCTCTCAGTCGTCTATGGCGTGCGAGACATTTTCATGGGCGTGGCGATTAACATCGTGGCATACTGTGGACAGCGCAAGGTGGCGGGTTGGATCTTGATTGCTGCTAGCGCGGTGGCGTTTGCGGATGGAGCAGTGTGCTACATGCATGGGAAGGGAGAGTGGAATCATTGGGGGTATGCGCCGATGCTGACGGTGGTTGGGAGTGTGCTGGTTGGTATTTTGGACAAGGTGTAAAATTTGGTCGCAAAGCGCTTGGATTTTCCCAAAACTATAACAGTAGCTGGCTTCTTATGTCCTCCTTGACCAAAATTACCTTAATACACTCATGAAGAATCCCCGGAATTTAAGACCCGATCTCATCGTAAAAAAGGTTCAACTGCTAGAAGACATGAAACGATGGTTAGAATGTGCCCCCAGTAATTACTGAAGACTGTTGCTGGCTTTTCTCTGTCTTGTCCTTCTAGGTGCTGAGGTTTCGCTGCTTTACATGTGACCTCCCTGATAGTTGAATTTCAATCAATTCTCATTCTAATTTATTTCACCCCCAGTTCTGACGTTAGGCTAACTAAAGGGTCATGCCGTATAGCTCCAAATAAGCATTTCCTGTTCCAACACCTAGTAGCCTCTGCCCCGTTAAGCTTACTCTACATTCTTTGAGATCCAATATGTCGTATGAATTTTGTACGGTTCAGAGGTATGTTCACAGATAATGGAGCGAAGGCCAAGTTTCTGGGTCGGAAAGGAGTTCTTTTGCTTCTTTTATCTATCCCTGGCGCTCAGAATTCCTCTAGTCTTTCTTTCGGGATGTGGAGGTGGGCCGACATTTTTATAAGGTTCCGGGGCCGAGCCGAGCGAGTCGGCTCTGGAGTTCGGCAGTCAAATGCCTGTCAAATTAGCGATAACAGCCTACACCACAGACCCGTGCTCTGAAATGCAGCGTTGATATCGTTGAAAATAATCACTCCTTATCAGACTTCCCTCAAGTCTCTCAAGCCACGCCATTCAATCCCAACTCATCTCTAAAACACGAAATCATAACAATTAATTTTAGCAGAGAGTTCCCTTTATCTTACACCCCCCCCCCCCCCCCCCCCTTCCAACTCTTCTTTTCCCCTCCCATATCTCCAACTCAAATTCTCAACACCTCTCTCACCCCATCCCTGAACAAGCACTGCGCATAAAACTCATGAAAACCAAACACCCACTTCGGAAACGGGAGTTTGTTCTCCCTCGGATTACACGAGACACTCGAATACCAGAGCTGCACACCTCCTCCCTCCTTACCCTCTCCCCCATTCTCTCCCCCCACCTCCTCCCCTTTCCCGTCCGTTGAGTCTGACAGCCTCAAAACCTCAAAGCGATGCATCCCCGCAAACCCCTTCCTATCATCCCCAAACCCGACCTCAACAAAACTCTCTCCTCCTTCGCCCTCCCATCCCTCGTCCTCTTTTGCCCTTCCCTTCAGCTGTGCATCAAGAACCATGAAATTCCCCCCAAGCAAAACCGTTCCCTTTTCGGGCAACTTCTCCATCTCAATTGCACTCGGACTCAAAATCTGCTTCCCATTCATCGGAACACCAGTGAAACCCACGGCAATCATCGGCCTCCCGAAAAGTCGAAACAGCGAAATTATCCCTTTCTCGGGCATGAAAATCCATCCTCCAAAGAACCCCCCTAGAAACCTGGCTAAGATTTCCTCATCTGTGAGATTCCTAACTTCTGATTTCGAGAGGGTAATGAGGCAGGAATCGGTAAATGAGTTTTGGGGGTAGGCGCGAGGGTTGATTATCTTGAGAGATGGGGCACTAGAGCTTGTAGGAGAGAGAGAACTTGAGGTTTTGATGGTGCGGGATTTGGAGGCGGAGAGAGGGTAGTTGTAGAGGTAGGTTGATAGTAAAAGGGCACCGGCGGCTGGGAGAGCGAGGCTGAGAGTGGTGGTGAAGAGGAGGAGGGGTCTGGGTGCCATTTCCGTTAGGTGTTGTCGTCAACGTTGCTGCTTGATTGGTTGGTTTGTGATTTGAGGACTTTGAGATTGATAGTGAGAGAGAAGAATGGACAAAGAATGTTGACCTGATATAGAAATACAAGAAGAGGATGCCTGAAGTGAAACAACATGATGCGTGAGACATGAATGGATGCTGACTCACAAAGGAGGTTTGTGCCCGCTTTCACCCGAAATAATCTTGTCATGTGATCGGAGCTGGATTATGCCTCTTCAGCCTTACAGGGCGACCAGTCATGCTTCGAAATGACTGAATTGAATGTTGAGGCTGGATGGGAATAGAACGGAAATAAAGATATATGTTTGTGTGCGTTTTCGCACGAGAATTTTGCTGGATGTAATTTTCTCACCGAGTATCATGGAAGTCATAGGAATCTGGTGTTGCCAACACTACCCATTTATGGCTGTGAGGAAAAAGAGGCTGCATGGCTGTAACCGATGTGCTTGAAACTCGAGTTAATGAGAGATTTCAGAAGGTTATTCATTTCGAGCAATGTTAAATCTTTCCGAACGATGTTGGACGAGGCGTGGCGGGAAAGAATTATGATCTCGCCCCCACGTTACGAATCTCCTACACCGATGAAATGAAAACGCTTTTCCTGGTTCAAATTTGATGGCCTTTTGCATCAAGGGGGAAGCCCAAAGTCTCATGACTGAAGGGAGTCCAGATGTCGGTGCGGCTTGCCGATTGTCGTGCAGCGCATCAGAACCGAAGCAAGATCGAACACGGAAGGAGAGCGAGGCGTCAGTGGTGGTTCCCTTTCGCTCTCAAATTCGTCGGAGAGTGAAGATGAGTCGGATACTGCTGCATTGTGGCACTGTGCTGGTTCGTACGTTGAAGAACCCTCCATATTTTATATATCACCTCGATTGAAAACGTTCGTGTTGAGCTTCAGGTGACTTCTGGCCGAATGAGCCACCCGGTCTGGTAATTCGATATTGATGTTTGAACCGAGATGCATTAGTTAGAAGAATGGTGATGTGTATTGCTTTTGGAGCTGTGCGAGGGAACGTTTCGGGTCGATGTTGATGTTTGGGTCCGCCTCACTCCCATGAAACCAGAATAGAAGGCACAACCGACTCTGCACCTTCCATCGCAGTAGGCGGGAGCAAGAGTGCGACTTCCGAGCAGGTGAGAAATAGTTCTCTAGAATATCCACCACCAGATATGATCAAGGTCCCTCTAGGCGGAATGGTTGGAGGCTGCTGGGGCATCGGCCGTTGGATGGATGCAGTGGAAAGCCCCCTCCCTAATGTCTCGTTGCTTCTTCCAATGCGCCCTTGATTTCGCTGCAATTCTCGAAGTTGCATGCCCAAATTTGAGTGTCTTCCTTTCTCAACGAGACAACGCAGGTCAACTTCATATCATCGTCTCTATAGCTAGCGACTCCACGTTCAAGATTGGGCTACAAACATCGTCGTCCTCCTTTTCGTTCTGCCATTTCAAGATGTCTTGTTTCCTCCGCAGGCTGAAGGCCAACGGAGCCGCTTGCCGAATGCCAATGACATCAGAAATCCATCGAAGACGCCCTGCAACCCAGTTGCGCATCATGTCCGAAACCAGATCTGTGTAACCCGCAGTGTACAACGGCCAAAGCAGCATATTTCCGCTGACAGCCTTGGGAATTGCTCTTGGCATTCGTTTGTCTGCATTGGGATCGAAACCCAAGTAGAAGGGGACAGTGGCGCAGATGTCATGGCATAGCTGTAGGAGGGTGGTATTCGAGGCGAGAACTTGGTTCTCGAAGAAGCAGACATCGTTCCAAAGCAAAGCAGATTCCGGACTGTTCAGGTAGAGGTGGCACATCTGGTCCAGAATGAGCTCGTTGACGAGAAGCCGAACAGCGCGGTAGTTGTTCCAGACTGTGGCGACCCAGAGATTGGGGTAGACATGGTAATGGTCAGAGAAAACCTCTTCGCTTCGTTCTTTCAAAGTCATCGTCTGATAGATCAGCTGATATGGGCAGGTCTTCGCCCAAAGATCGTAATCGTTGTCAATGGCACATGCTGTGGTGATGATTCGTTCAGAGTCGCTGTAATCCTGGAAGGAGCTCATCGAAGATCGCAGATCGCAATATCTGCTCGCCAAATTTACAAGAGCTGTTGCAGCTGCCTGCTCAGGGGTTTCAAAGTCGATCTCGTTTGACCATTCAGTGATGATTCGAGGTATTGGGGCGTGCCTCTGGATGCAGATCGTGAGCTAAGAAGAGTTAGTAAGAGGTTTTAAGAGTAATCCGAGTCAGCTTACAACTTGGGCTCTTAAATGAATGAACATGTGGTAGCCCAGTGGTGTTCGAAGAGCTTGCTTGCCACGGAGTTGCATGAGAGCAGTAGCTCCCGTAATATGTTTTTTCCAAGCCTCCATTGATTGACGAGAGTTGCACGTATTCGTCTAGATTAAGTCAGTACAACGCAGAGGAACTCGGATAACAAGATCGACTGTACCTCATAAAGTCCCATCAACAAAATTGAGATCAAAGTCTGGTCGGACTTAGCTTGCTCAACGTCCCTCAGCTGCGAACTAACAGTTCTCATCGCAGAGTTGTACTTGATGACGGCGTTTGACATAATATTCGGAGCTTTCCAGAAGTTGGCAAGTCCAACCATCCCAAGAGAGGCTACGCTATCCGCAAGTCCACTTCCAACCTCCTCACTGCTGTATATGTCGGAAAGATAGTCGATATGGCCTTTGAAAAAATCGCGGCCTCCCAAAACATAATTTTGGAAGAAAAAGCAGGTGGCTTGATCCTCAGCCGAAGTTGCAAGGCTGAGGGACAAGGGAGACAGATTCTGGGACTGTTCAGGTTGCGGTAATGCAATAACGGCGAAGTCGATCTCGGAGACGGATGTTGAAGGAATATCGATTGCACGCGATCTTTCAGCTTTCACTTGAGCCTGAGCCTCGTTCGAGCGTCGATGCTTATCAGACAGGCCTTGAGACTCATCACGAAACATAAGATCCTGGGTGTCTCGATAGCCGTTGCAGGTACGGCCAGCTCTCAAGCACTGTGTGCAAGATGGCCTCTTGTAATCGCACTTGTCTCATTTCAGCAAACTGCACGGAATAAAGGGCAAGGGCATGCAACTCACTCTCGTTCTTCGCAACCTACATTCTCCACACGCCTTACTTGGCTTCCCACAATAGACCATGTTTGAAAATTACAATTAAGGTTAACTGGGGCTTGGCGCCAGAGGTGCCGAAGGGGTCAGTGGTAGGGTTGCAGCGAGAGCTCAACGAAGATTCGACGAAGTGCCAAGACATACGGTTCTGAGGACTACGGAAGGAGCAAAGGGGCTGCGTTGTAGGAGTTGTATATCTTTTGTTATCGCTCGTTGGGGCGCGTAGATCGTCGTCATTGTTCCCCGAACAGCGGGAACAATTGCTGACAAGATGCCTGCGCGAGCGCACTGCAGGCAGGTTGGGACAGCCACAGCCTATAGGGCTGGCATTCTGGAATGCACGTCGTGCCGGCTCTTAAAACAACGAGCGATTAAGGACTCACAATGGGCCGGTTCCCTGGAATCGTGACTGTGCTGCGACTAGTGGGGTTACGAGAAGCATTAGGATGAAGGTGGGAGCACCAGGGAGGTGAGGTGTGGCTAGTGGAACATTGCATCCCCCGATGGTGCATGTTTTCAGTGGAGCGAGAAAGATTGATTTGCTGCGCACAGCGCCGAAGCCTCTTTTGCTAACCGCTTTTGGGGGTCCTTGAGTAGCGTGTTCAAGGGCTGCTAGCGGATCTACACGGAAATTTTAGAAGGGGCTTAGAGCCATCTGACTTTTCTCTTCCCAAACAACGTCGAGGTTGCTGGATCCGCAAGTGCAGGATTTATCATCAAGGCAAGCGGTGAGTTGCGGGTAAAGCCGCAACACGGGGTCAGGGTGACGGATTTTGAAGTCCCTAAATTTGATATCGTTGCGTTGCGTAGCTGTGGGCACGCAGCCGAAAGGAAATTGATCCCTGGGTTCTTCGCTGCGATAGAGTCAACTGCTTTCAACAATTCTCTAATATGACAGCATTGAAAAGTTTCAATCTTTCCTTTTTCCTTTCTATATAATAAGAAGACGAAGTACGTTGCTTTCATCTTCATCAGAACATTCAAGCTCGTCATCTTCATCCCTTCCTCGCCACCTACATCTTCAACGCTTCCCTATCTAAATCGTCCTATTTCATCTTTCACATACTATCCAGCATTATGGTTTCTACTGCAGAAGCCATTGCCTATGCTGAACTTGTGGTTTACATCCCGATCTTCCTTCTCACCGCTATCATAATCTTTCGTCACGGCTTCCAAAAGCAACTCGGATGGATTTATCTTACAATCTTCTGCGTTGTCCGAATTGCTGGCGCCATCTTCGAAATCCAAAGAGAACACAATCCAACAAATAAGACGGACATCGAATGGGCCGAGATTCTACAGTCCGTTGGCTTGTCTCCTCTATTGATGGCAAGCTTGGGCCTGTTGAAACGGGTGTTAGTATTCATCCCATCTTGGGAATTCAGGTAATGCTAACTTTTCCACAGTACAGATGAAGTGTCCTTCCACGTACGCAGTATGAACAACAACTTCTTACCCGCATCAGGAATCGCCAACATCATCACCAAACGAGCCACAGCCAACTCTCGACGAAGCCGCATCATCCAGATTGCTCAGTTGCCAACAATGATTGCCTTGGTTCTATGTATCGCCGGCGGCACCGACGAAGCAGGATCAGAGGTTTCAGAAGGTAAGAAACTGACCAAAATCGGTATTGCAATCTTTGCGGTCATCTATGTCCTCCTCTTTGCTCTTAGCGTCATAACGATGAACGACGTTGGTAATGCTCCCCGCGAGGAGAAACGCATTTATATCATGGTGCTTATTGCACTCCCACTCATTGCTGTGCGTCTGCTTTGGAGCATTCTTTCTGCATTTGGGCACAGCTCGGATTTCTCTTTGAATAGTCCGAAGCCGTTGATCCAGCTGTTCATGGCGACGATCGAGGAGTTTATTGTTGTTGTCTGTTACACCACAGTGGGACTCATAATCTAAGAGCGGGTGTGCGAGAAATCTCAAGTCTGAGATTGGTTGAATGGAGGAATTGGGTTTATAATTTAAGATAGCAGGCGGATTGTGGCAGTGGGGACATCAGGGGGTTGTTGGACAGTATACGATATGTCTTGGTACTTATAGACAGTATTACGGACACATAGATTAGAATTCCATCGTTTTCTCTGACAAGTTTTCAGCCTTAACATGACTCATTTCTGCAATTTGACGAGACTAGCCTTAGGAGAAGCCTTGAAGGGTGGTGGGCTGTATCACGTGATGGCGTCTTCACAACTTGGTATCTTTATTTGCACAGAGAAGTTATACAACAAGGGAATCTGGGGTTCCACTCTTCTCAACTATCTATCAGTCTCTCAATATGCTAAAATTGAGTGCGACAGAGCGCATTGGGAAACTCCTGGTCAGACTCGCCCAACGCTAGGCCTAACACGGTATGCTGGGCGCTCTCCAATCGCAACTCACTTCGCTTCCGCAACATCACCACTTCCTTATGTAGACCACCTTGGTCAGCCTGACCTTTGCATGTCTAAGACGCCATGGCGCGAGAACTTCCATGGGACTGCTCCAAGCAAGCCCATTCCAGGCTAGTTCCTGGCCGTCTCGCCCTTGGCCATCCCTTGGCAACTCGGACGTCACCTGTCAAGGCTTCAACGGCGCAACAATCGTCCCACACACTCCGAGGCACGAATTACTCAACACAGATATTGAACGACGGCTTGTTTTGCCTTCTGTTGCGCACTGGGGGCTAGATTTGTCCATGATGCCTCCCGTTAAGGTCTTGGTGCAGCGAATCTTGGCGGCCGGATGAACAGATGCCTCTCCTCCGTGGCGTCTGATCTCGATGAAGGACCTCTCAAGTACAGTTTGAAATTGGCCAGGATTCCCGGGTATGAGTACGCATTCCTTTCAATCGTCTCTGGCACCTCTCGTCGTCGCCATCTCGTCTACTAGAATGACATAGAATTTGCCATCCGGCCACATCTTGTTATATAGCGAGTCTCATCAGCCTTGGTACCCTATTTACCTGAAAGACCGCACTGCCGCCATTACAGTGTGATCCCAGAATCACAATCGAACCACGATGCCTATCATTGGACTTCTCGCAGTCGGCGTCAGTCTTGCGATAGACAAGTACCAAGAAAGGCAGGCAGCAAGAAATACGGGAATCGACTCTCACGATCAAAACTCCGGCTTTGGTAGGTGATCTCCTATCCTCAAAGCCTAGATAAGCGTTGACCTTCCCCCCAAGAAACTGGGATCACATTACCAGAGATCGAACGGAGACGGGAAGAAGAAGCATTCCATGAACTTCAAAATTACGCCGACTTCCAAAATGCCCTGTCGAGCAAAGTCTTGGATGAACTATCAAGGGACGACTCACTTCCCGCGTCTTACTCTTCTGACTTGGCGGCAATCGCCAACAGATCTGGCAGTGGGAGGCACAATCCATCAGACGGTGTACGATACACGACCCAAGGTCGCTTACCATGTCCGATCATCATCTCACAGAATGCTCCCGGACCCGACGGACCTGGCTGGGTTCGAACCTATTCGCCTGTTCTAATGAATTGTGATATCTCTCAGGAATCATTTCTAAAATTCCTGGATTCTTTCAATGAATCACTCCAAGTTCATGATCTTATATCTATCTTTGGTGAACAAACTGACTCATAAGTGTAGTTCTACCCTGATATCGAAGCCGTGAATGTCACCGCTCTCGAATCTGGGGTCGGTTGGCGAGACGAGACGATGGAGCTTTCAACTGCCATCCCCAGCGCAGTACGGCTAGCAAAAGATGCACAAAGATATCGGGAGTAAGTTACCAACTCACTTCATACATCGCATTACTGAAATAGCTGATACTCTCCAACAGACTCGACACTTTCCTCGACCAATCAAACCTCTCACTCTTCACTCCCCGAGGCCTCTTCGCTATGGTCATAACATCAAACCCCAATGACCTATCGCCAGTTCTCACCATCAACGTGCTCAACTCCTCGCCTCCCGTCAGGTCTGAACTGAACATGCAAGAACTGTCGTTCGGCGGCATGGATTACGGACACACAATACTTAACCTCAACAAAACGAAACAACCACAACCAAGACGTTCCAATAAGTTACAGAAAATGAGCAACTTCATCTCCGACTACAGTGACCGAAGAGCGCACATCCAACCCACCAGTCCATCCAACAACCTCCCTCTCTTCTCTCTCATCTCGAGCATTTCCAATAATCGTGAAAGCAAGAAAGACTCGCGCACACGGCGGAACCACCGATTCCAGCGCGCGCGTCCAACGTCTAAGTCAAGTGGCGTTAGCTCCGTCGAAGGTGTGTTTGGTGTTACGAAGGTTGGGAAGTCGCCTGCTTCGGCAAGTGAAATAATGGAGCGGGTGAGGGACGAGGGAGATGGGGGCGATGCGGGACAAGAGAGAAATGTTGGGGATGCGGAAATACAGGCGGTACGTATTGCCCTGTCACTATTATATGGTTTTGGGGTTGTTTCTAACGGAAATAGGGGATCCTTTACCTAGTGATTGTCAACGATCCGGGAAACGAGCAGAAAATCGCGGACCATGGAGAAGTCTACGACGAGCCGGCTGTTGATATCGATCCATCAGTAGCCAAAGGGAACGAGAAGGAGGAAGATAGGTATGAAGAACACAACGGCGTGGGTGACTTATTAGGAAAGACAATAGTGGACGAACAGCACTTCGATGACGAACATATGGACGCAGAGGACCTGCCACCGCGATACAGCACCATCCACCCACAGCACCGGGCTCGAGTGCAAGCATGGCGAGACCAAAACCCAGAATCTTACGATCCCGTGTTATAGTCTTCCTCGACTGTCAATGTCTTTGGAGTTCAGGGTCTGGAGTCAGAAATTCAGCAGCACCACTCGCTTGAAAAATGCAGGAAGGATAATCATTCAATACCATAAAACAGCTTTCACTTGACTCCAAATCAACTCAGTCCCAAGCCTTCTGCGTCAAACTAAACTCCTCCCACCTCACCCCCCTAACATCCCTCCCCTCATCACCCCAACTCCCCCACTCCTCCTCATCAACCCTCGCCACACTACTCCATCCCCTCAAAAGACTCCTCCAATAACATACCTCGCTTGCCTCACTCAAGTACCCTTTCTTGACAACCTCTCTCTGTCTCTCGGCGATACCTTCAGCGATAGCAGAGTTGCTGCGAAGCCAGGTGATGGTCGCTTCGAGGTCTGACCAGTCGGGAGAAATGAAGATGATATTTGCTTGGGAGGGGGGATAGGATTTTGGCCAGCGAGAGTTGGGAACTGGTTGGTGAGTGAAGGGAAGGGAATAGGGCGAGGTGGAGAGAGGGAGAGTACTGGAGAATAAGGGGCGCAGGAGGTGCGTTGTGTGCATTAGGTAGGTTAGGGGCGGCGTGAGGATTATGGAGCGGCAGGATTGGTGGAAGGGGAGGCGGCCGGAGTATGTTATCCCCTATATTCTCTTCCGTCAGTTTCCATTCTATTTAGAGATTGTACGGGATGTGATGGGGAAAGGGGATGGTTGAAGTACCTCGGTATAAATAATATATTTGTATTTGCAAAAGTCTTCGATGAGGAGAGAATTCCTCGCTTTCTCTCCATTATTAAACCACTTCAAATCCTCGACGTCTGCCCACTCCTTCCCCTTCGTCGCCTGTAGCAATTTCGGTCTCAGATTAGTATTGCCCACTGAATTGAACCATGTTGTTCCTCTCCATACAACCTTATCTATTTTCTTGGGCCAGGGAGTGGATGTTTCGACGGCTGATATTCGAGCAAGGGCGGAGTCGAGAGTGCCGATGAATGGGAGGGGCCATGCCCAGAAGGAGAAGTGGGGCATTAGCCAGTAAAGGGAGGGGATCTGGGGGTCATTGGAGCGCGCGAAAGAGAGGGCATTGGTGTGGGGTGTGTCGAGGATGGAGAGGGTGATGATTGTGTCTGGGAGGGGTGTGGGGGAGGTGATAAGGGCGCGGTGGAGTTGGTGGAGGACTCCATTGCGCTCCTATGAAGATATTAGAATTGGGTGAAAGGGAGGAAGAGGGGCGTCGCACGAAGCCCATGTCTCGATTTGGTCGGTGTTCTGCAGTTATGATGTACATCTGAAGGATTATAGTCAGCAATCGACTCCAATATTCCGAAGATAACAGAAGTCTGAGCTCACTTTCCCGTCTTTGATTCTCAGCTGCACCATTCCAGTATAGTCATCTGGTTCTTTCTCTAACTTAAATGGGCCTCGAGCCACAGCACCATCAAGCTCCATCATTAACCCCGGAAACGTAGCTCTGCATTGCTCCTCTGTCAAGGACAGATTTTTCAGCGTCTCTTTAGAAGGGTATTGTTTTAATAACAACCCAAAAAATTTCCGATAACTCAACGAATCTATGAAACCAGAGACGCCATGGACGAAATTGACAAGTGCAATCAGACCGAAGATGAAGCAGGCTACCAGCACAAAAAATCTGCGACAGGGCGCTGTCATACTTCAGAGCGTTCTACAATTGATTGGAAAGGTTGAATTGATAAGCACAGAGCAACAGAAATCTTGAGATTAATATAATTCACGACGACAGGTTGAGGCGCGACTTTTACGAGAATATCTGGACAACCTAACATCCAGCAAATGGACGTGCATCTCGCTGAAAATGACACGTATACTAGAAGTACATATAGATGAAACAGACACTTGATTCGGCATGGGAATGTTTGACTGGTGGACGGTGGACCGTAATCCTCTCACTTGAGCTGGGGTCTGGGAAATGCGGGGAAGATAGCTCTACAGTACAGGGATGTGCTGATTGATGTCCAACAGCCTACTCCGCACTTTTCCTGACCTTACGGCAGGATTTTGATAGAATTCGACGATGCAATGTGTGACTTGTCTCGATGCTATATTCTGTGAGGGAGGTTCAAGAGCAGAGGGGAAGAAATTTGGTTATGCACGTGACACGTTACCAAGACCCAACATCACTCTTTATGAGTAGAAGTCTCCGCTCGACCTGCTCCAGCTCTCTCATTGGTATGGTAGCACAGCCAACCCAGCTGTCGGACAACCGCGGATGTATTCGTATTTTGCCGGGGCATTTTGCTCTGTCGCGTAGACTTTGTTTGTACTGTCGTTCATGGCATTGGTGGTCATCAACAGAATTGTCGAAATACGGATGATTTCGAGGGCTCATTGTTACTGTCTTTCCTGCTTTCTCGATGGCTAGCCAATCTGCTATCGGGTTTCGTGGGTTTCGTGGCTTCCAAGTCGGCATTGCCTTGATATCATGTGTATGGAGGGCAAGGCCGCCATCTCAATCTCCGGATCGGTTCTGAAGTTGATATGAATTGTGTGGACCCCTCCCGCTTCTGGAAACACGACAATATTGTGAGCCTTATTCCAAACTAATATCCACATATTTTTGCGTCGAGTTTGTGGAAGCATTCCTATTCGCAGTCGAGTAACTACTCTCAGAAGCCTGGGTGGCGGCAGCCATTCTTGTTTTGTCACTTGACAAATAGGTCTTGATATGCTATATTTCTTCGAGCACAGTATCTCATGCAGCGTGAAAATGATCTATTAGGAAATCAGGATACCCTAATTGGAAACAGACGTATTACATCAGAAGCTGCTCTCGAAAAAACTTACAAGATCTTAGAGGAGTACCATGTTTCGAAATCGGATTGGAAGATTTCGGAACGGGAACTGGATCACTTCAAGACTTTGCTCGCTACAATCGAAATAGCGAAAGGCTTAAGGTGTCCTGGGAAGAAGTTTCCAAGTATGCTACAAAAGCTGACGATCCCGCGCATGAACTTGGCAGTCTCTACGAATGCCATATATCTTCTTGCCAAACAGCCTCCTTCATCAACCAAGTTTACCGATTGGTCTGCCGAACCGGAAAAGATTGGAAGTCAATCCCCCAGACTGAGAAAATACATCAGATCATCTCCGCGATAGGCCACTTCCTCAAGGACTGCGAACGCTCCAAACAGGAACGAAGCAGCCATGAGCAGAAGCTCTCCGCAAAGGCTAGGATTATTGGCGATCGTGATAACGAGCTTGCTCGCACCCGCGAAAAGTTGGATTCGGTTGAGGGAAAACATAAGGAGGACGTGGCAAAGGCTCAGGATAAATTTGATGCCGAGCACAACAGGAGATTAGAGCAGGAACGCCAAATTGAAGACAACTGGAGTCGAAAGGTCCAGAAACGGAATGGCACGATCTCTGACCTCGAAGCGGAAAACAAGGTCCTGGAACAGAAAGTAGATGCTTTCAGTCAACCGACAACTTCTACCACCCCAAAGGAGGAGACCGGCAAAAACTCTGCCCAAATTTCCAAAGTCCAGAAACAGAATATGACACTGAAAAAGCTACTAGAGGGTGGTAGCAAGAAGTACAAGGCTCTCAAGGAGGAGAAGCAGAGCTTAGAGGAAGAAATGAAGGAGCAGTTGGCGGAGGTCGGCAACCAGAAAAAGGTAAGTCCCAAAGTCCTCGAACTAAGAATCCCTCTTCTAGCATTGCTCAAAAACCCTTTGGGCAATATAAACGCAAATGTTCCAACAGCTCCCGGGACATTCGACTCTCAAAAGTACCTGAAAGAAGTATGCTGACTCCGATTTCTTGGGACTAGGTGATCTTGTCATTAAGAACTTCTAAAAGCTCGGTCAGAGATGGTATCCATAAAGATTTTCAGCAGATATCACAACAGAAAGGCACTGAGATTGCTTCTATCAAAGCAGAGAGTAGGAAGAGTCAAGCCGCGCACACTGAGCAAGTGGCGCGGAACCAAGCCTTGGAGGAAGAACTTAACTACTTCGGCGTCAGCGACAAGTGGATACCACATTGATTCAGGATCCGTATCGAGACTTACACGATATGAGGAACAGGGAGATTGTTTCTTGAGACTGAACAGAATGGGAGTGGAGCTACTGTTCTTTGGAGATTCGGTACATTGGAGGCAATAAATTTCTCGGAGAAAATATGACTGTTTAAGCCTTTGGATAAACCTCGCGCTACTGAGTACTTAGACTTACAGAGAATTGGTCTCGCTCTTCGAGGTAGTCAAGATCAAGTAATGAAATATCTTGTCATCAATGTTCACCGCCCCTTCAAGTCGACCTCCATGTCCTGGTGTGTATGGCGCAATCGAGGGCATAACATGTCATGTTATTGCTTTATGCAGGATGTTTTAGGCAGTTAGATAGCATTCGTGTTTCCAAACTACGGTTTAGGTGAGGGGTTGAAGCCTATAATAAGAGGTGGATATACTGTATGTTGGAAACAAACCCCTGATTTAGCCGAACATATACCAACCTCCACAATTATGCCTTCCTAGTCCGAACATAAACACAGCGTTGTGACACGTTTTAGGCTATAGTATACCGGAAAGGGCTGGGGAAATGCAGGACACGAAAAGTAATATGAGTTTTTATCTTGGCATCGTCACATCCGTCCCAAAAATAATTATTATGCGCCAGCGCCCACAAGTTGCTGTTTAAGAGTAACAAAAATATTTCCTGGAATTCTAGCTTTGTGCACTCTCATATGCCTGGCAAATGCAGATTTAGATGATTGTATCTGTTACGATAGTGAATGCCAAACTTTCGATGCCACTGGATCTATCCCAGGTTTCCAGGCGCCAGGAAGCAGCAATCTCTTGGGACCCCTGACTGCGGGGTCTTGGGTATCTCAACAGTCATCAGGGATCCCGGTAACTACACGACTAACACAAGCCATGTAAGTCAAACCTTCTGGATAGACACAACCCATTCGTCAACCCTTCTTCAACAGACTTGTCATACGCTGGATGTGGATTTGTTCTATATCTGGATTTAAGTTTAGTTCCTGGGACTGAGGAAAGCGGATGCCAAAGGGTCTTCGACTCAACTTGTTACAATGCCTCGATTGGTAGCACACACCTGGAAGTCACCCATAGCCTCACCAACTTCACGGCGTACCATCGTTTCATCACTCAGGCTACGCCGGCATACTCGCTGTCTGGTCTAACGGCTCTAGAGATCAAAAGAACCCAGATTAGGTGGATGCGAGAGAAGACTTTATATGCAGCGGGTGAAATCGCAGAGCAATCTTCATTGACAGTCAAATTCTAAGGGATTCTGGTTTCATGACGTTGGAAGTATCGACAACGCTGGTCTGTGCCGAAGGGAACGGAAGGCTGAAAATGCTGGTCCTTGGCCATGGATCAAAGATTGCGAGAATAGTGAGTTTACCTACACTACTTCCTCATTTTGAAGAACTTGCAAAAGGTAGGGCTATCGGCCAAGCGATAGAAAGAGATTGCATTATTCAAACACGCAAACGGCTGAGAGTAAATAGTGACTCAACTTATCACCAGGCGATCTCACAAGCTGCGTTAGCTATAACCATGTTGGCGCTTGGAGCAGATTGCAAACCTGGTGCAAAGAAAGAGACTTCTTTCTCAGCAAGCCAAGTCGAGAACTTGCCCGAGCAAGTGCTTTGACTCCATGTTGGGCAAGATCGTAGTTTTGAAACAACATCCCCAGCAGCAGAGACTTCTCCCAGTCCACAATGTCAACACCTCAGCCCCTCTTTCAAAACCTCACAACATCCCAAAATATAGCACTCCCTGCTTTCAAGTCGTGTATTCATTACCGTCCCATTCTACCCCACGAGAGAAACCGTAGTCTCACTTCCAACACTATGTGCCCTCCCTCTCCCTACTCCCCCATCCCCACCCCTCGCATCCCATTCTTGACACTCAAGCCTTAACCTCACTCTTCCCCTCCGCAGCCGCCGGTGTAGAAACGCCCTTGAAGATATCCGGCCAACACTTCTCCTTCGTCCACACCTTCTGATCATGCGTCTCCGCGTGGGTCTCCAGCTGCTTGAGGTTGGTATTCACGAGCTCCTTGCGGCAGTTGGCGCACTATTGCGCGACACACACCGGATTAGCCCTCTCCTATCTCGCCCCCCCCCCCCCTTCCCTTCTTCTTCCCTGTGAGACACTCCCTCCCCTCTGCTTCCCCTCACCCTTAAGCACCTTCTCCAGACGAGGAGTTGTGTGATGTTTGGATAGGATAGGAGGGATGTATGTTGAGGTACGCCCAGAAGGAGGTCTCAAAAACATACAATGCTCGTAGGCTTCGGCGCCTTGACCGGAAGTCCATTCGCCTTGACCGGCGCGCGGGTCCCCTCTTTATCGCCCTTGCGGTGTTCGCGCTGGATCTATTCTCTTCTAATCAGCCCTCATCCTTTGACACCATCCCCTGAGCTTTCCATCCCGGTAGCACATTCTCCATCTTTCTTTGCGAAGAGACGGCTGGGGGAATGAGAGGGGAGGAAGAACAGACCTTGGCCTTCTTCGACACTGGCATCTTGGCTCTCTATTCCTCCCTTTTGGGTTTGGATTTGGCTTTGTGGGTGCGTTGTGTTGCTTTCGTGGGAAAAGGTGGAGGGGGAGGAGAGGCAGAAATTTTACAGGAAGGTCAGGCGGTGAGATTTTTAGGCTGGGATCTTCGGGAGGGCATGGGGGTCTCGTGATGGACAATAAATAAGCGGCACCCATTGTCAATATCCGAAGTCGAAACCGTATATTTGACTACACGTAGAGAGGCACGAATAGTATCCTTCTGGATTTCTGAGATAGCCGAGGAGAGGGGCTTTGATTCTACTGCAGGTTAGGGGAATATTCAGAGGCAGTGTCTCTGCAATGTCCCAGCTTGACTTGGAATACTGAGATTTTAGTCTATCCATACCAGTAGTCCCCCCCTCCTCACCTGGCTGGGATTAATTTTCACTTTACAAGGAAGAGGGTAAGAGCAGGATATGTAGCAACGGTTTAAATCATTCGATTCCTCGCTCACGCCCTCTCACTTCATCTAAGCAAGTTCCGTCAGTTCAGTTCCCTCCCTCAATGCTAGCAATACAAATACACATAGCCACCCCCGGTCACTCAGCATGCTTTCTTGCCTCACTAGATCAGCAAAGCTCGTTTTATCATCCCATGCCCCTAGCCTAGGGCTTAGATAAGAGATAAGGACGATGTAATGCCTAGTAAACAAGTTGAAAACGCCAGGGACCACAATTCGTATCGCGAACAGCAAGGGAGACCACTGACGCCGGCACGAAATTGATGTCCCCCAACTGTCGCTCCTTCCCAACTACCGTCTCGTGTTTGGAATCGTCTCCCCGAAGTAAACCCCCGCGAAACGGAGCGGCGGGCTGTGGAAAGGGACTTCGGAATTGGCTTGTGCCAAAATCATCGCGTATGCCTCTTCTGGCACTTGTTGTAATCTTCTATATGCACCGAGATCCGAGGCCGTGAGGGCCAATGCAAGTGTGGATGCTGAACCTCCTTGTTCCTTTTCTGTATCTCTGATCCCAGGTCGAAATCATACGCTCTGAGGGAAGACGCCAGCTGGTGGAGGACTGTTGACCATGCTGTTGCGTTTGTTTCGGCTCTTCTTCATCTGGCTCTTTAAAGCGCTCGAGTCGAGAGGTTTCAGGAGCTCAAAGCTGCAGAGAAGCTCGGTCGAAACACTCATAACAGCACCATAATTGTCGAATTCCCCACAGTAGTTTGGCGCAGAGAACACTGTCACCAGGATTCTGTCTTCGAAAAACTCGTAACCATCCTCAACAACCATATGTGCCCGACAAACCAAATCGAAATCGTGTCTTGCGAGGAACTCCGTTATGACCTTTTTCCCGAATGAATAACTGACCCCCCGTTCACTGGATTCCCAGTCCTTTTCTTGATCTGCAGGATCTGCCCATAACAAATCATTCAACAGCCCGAAGTCCGGGACGTCTGTTGGTCGTGCAATATGTCTGATATCGTCCATGTGGCTGAGAGCTGGGGATAAACCTCCGTGAACGCAGAAAATCTTTCCAGCAACGATCGCAGCAATCGGTAGCTAGTATAAAGTTAGCCTTGAAGTGTGGCAACTACTGGAACAAACTTACACAATTGAAGCTATCGACAAATGTCTTCCAAACTTTGACGTTGCACCTCCTCTTGCATTCATCATAAAATCCATACACCCTCGTCACATTGGCACATTCGTGATTTCCTCTCAGCAAGAAAAAGTTCTCTGGATACTTGATCTTGTAGCACATAAGAAGGAGGATAGTCTCCAAAGAATGTTTTCCTCGATCCACATAATCGCCCAGGAAGAGAAAATTCGAACTCGGTGGGAATCCGCACATTTCGAACATGCGGATAAGGTCGGAGTACTGCCCGTGAATGTCACCCACGATTTTGACTGGCGCTTCCAGCTCGATAAGGGGCGGTTGATCAAGGAATATCTCCCTCACCCGAGAACAAATAGAATTGATCTCCGCGTTTCTCAGACAAACCCCCTTTGTACTTTTCCCAGCGTATCCAGCATCCAGAAGTCGTTTGATGTAGTCGTCAATATCCGAATCCTTCAATTCTCCCATTGCCATTGTAAGTGAGCCAGGCGTGCCACCTTCGTCCCCAGTTGACGGCGCTGTGAGGAGTGCATCTTGTTGAATGGGATTTATCGTATTCGCTCTTTTGACTAGAATCGACTGGCCAGGACGTTGAAGATGTGCATGTGGGTTCGTTCCTCCCGAGGGTGGCTGATCAGAGACGTGGTCAACTTCACCGCTTCGTTGCGCAGCATCCACGTCATGATGCCCTGCTCGCATGGAGGCAGACTGGATGGGAGATGGAGGTGGTTTCGGTTCATCAAGAGTTGAAGTCCCATCATCGCCATCATCCTGCGAGGGCGACGTCGGTCCAGAAACTGGCGAATCTGGGGAATTTGTCTTGGACATCGCTGAGCGACCACCCTTCCCAGAACGGAAAGACCCAGCGTCGGATTTATCCGCAAGTGTTTCGCCATTGCTTAGTCCTGATGTAGAGTTGCGCGGACTGTCTGTTTTACCACCGCCCGGTATCTTAGACCTCAGCCCTCGGAGTGACCGGATGGATTCCTTGGTATCTGCTTTACTGAACGACGGATAAGACTGGAGATTGTCCAGATCCTTATTCAATGAGGTCTGTGATGCACCGCCCTTTGGGGTGGACGTTCCCGAGCCTTTAGAGGGTTGGTTTCCCATCTTGCTTGTTGTTCGTTTGTAAGAAACTCGTCAAGGCCGTTACGTGTTGATTCTCAAGTTATCCGCAGAAGCATATAATATATCTTGTCGGCGTCGACGGTGGAGGGGCCGCGGGCTTTGTATTTGTCTGGGAATGGACGTATGAATGGAGAGGTCTCGGAGATATGATGTAGCTCCGGACAGTGTGGCAAGGTGGTCGACGTGAATATCGCACACTCAAGATACTTTTAGGCAAGGCTGACTTCCCAAAGAAAGTCTGGAAGATGCAGTCGCTTTGCAGGTCGTTAGGGTACCAAGTTGTTTACTGAACCACTCACTGGTCGGGCTCGCGGGTATCGATCGACTGGATACTGAGTCACAACTCTCGTCAGCAAATATTGATAGAAGAAACGCGACCTAAGAGACGTGAGTGTGCAGAGAGAAGGCTGGGGAGCGCAAACTTTCTTTTGAGGCTGTGGAAGGAGGGGGTCGCCGAGTAGCCCGGCTTGAAGAGGAAAGCTCTGGTCATGTGTGCGGCGCAGAACGAACCTTTTAAGTGAGGCGGGCTTGGGGAGCAGCCAGGGAAGAATCTATGTCGGCATGAGGTATTTCAGCTAATCGCGCACGAGACCACAGGCTCGAAGGGGATGTTTCGAGGTCGCCGCGGTTGTTTTCGGGTTGTGTAAGGCTGTGCCTGGTGGAACTGTGGGGTTTACTGGACGACGAGTGACCTGGTCGCATGCACGATGGCCGAATGATTGAGGCCGGAGTCGGGTTCGGCAGTCGTGAGAACAATTGAAAAGAGAGTCGTTATCAGAGCCTCGTGTGGTGTTCTCTCAGGGATTGGGGTGATCGGCGAGTCAAGGCTGAAGGGTGACTTGACGATGGATTTGGGAGTTGGAAGTTACCGGAAGATTGATTGATGCGTGCCAGAATGGCTGGTTGTCCTTAGCGCTAGTGTTCAGAGGCGAGGACAGGGGGCCTCCTCTGACTTCATCTCCCCTTTCACTCTTGTTTGTAAAAGAAACTCCAAACGACCAAAGGCCAAATGAGATCACGATTTCCATTCCAAAATAAGCAACAACATTATCTTTTTTTATCCTACTTGTCTTTTGTCTGGGACCGAACTACCCCTTAACGAAGTCAGCGTCCATGCCGACGTCACGCCAAGAAAGCGAAGAACCCGAGTGGGTAGAGGTTGTGATTTCAGATATATTTCTTCTGCTTAACGATCAAAAAAGGCCTTGCAGCATAACTCTGTATTTGTCTCGACAGCGATGTATCTTTCCTCCACGTGGGCTTCAGCGGCCATAGTATTGCCAAGATCTGAGCCCTTTTGCGACAGAGCGCCACAGCAAGTGAGACCTTTGGTGAGGGGTTTCTGATGGCAAAAACTTCCAGTCCGTCAAGTTAGGACTGTGGACATGCTGTGATGCTCCCTTGGCGGTGATACCGTTGAAAATAGCTGAGCCACTCTTTCTCAACCACGTATGGTTCATTCCGTGCAACACGCATCGCTCAACTCCTCGAGCGTCGTCACAAATTTGAGTCTCTGACCATTGGGGCTTCTATGCCACTCGAGTCATTTGGCGGCAGATAGGGGGCCCGGCTAGAAAGTAACATGCGATGTTTGCTTGCGGCAGACTGCATGCTGCGATGAACATCCTGCGTGAAAGTCACGTACTGAGCCTTCTCACGTCATGAAACGAACGAATGCTTTGAAGAATCCGGACCTCTGAGTTTTCGTATTCTCTCAGATCCGCAGCCACTGCTGGCAAGGCTGGTCGGGTTCTGCTAAGCCCTCCACCCAAACCCGAATCGGATTCTCAAAGTCGCCAAACAGAGAGTTTTTATAGCACCTAGAGGCAGAAACGTACTAGAATGTAAAACAAATGTATCCTTTGCCTCTGGTCTTCCAAAAGGAACTCCTGATGTTTCCTATTCACGTATCTAGGCACTGATCACATGTGGTTCGACCTTTGAGGTGAGAGGTATAAAAACTTTGATCACCTGAAACTTGACCCCACATACCGGGACGTGTCTTCCCACGGCGTTTCTTCCAGCCCTGCACTGGAGTAGTGGTGATGGACTACATATTCAACAAGCCGGTACGGTTAAGCACATCAGCATTTCATTGACAGCCGTTACGCATTCTGGCCGTGAGCAGATAGCCGGTTCAGCAGTCGGTCCCGGTGCGAGCGAATGGAGCTTGCGGTACCTTGATGGGCGGCTTGAGGCTTCCAGGAGCATCCCATTCCACGGGAGCCAATTTCGCTCCATCCCGACCCCCAGACCCGTTATTCAACCGGCCAATTACACACCATACACCAAGTCTTCACCCTCTCCTCCCCCGAATAAATCACTTTCACAACCTCAAACCCAAAATAAGCATACACATCCCTCGCCCTCTCATTGCCGGCAACACACCAAATCGGCACCCTCTCCTCCTTCGACCTCTCTACAAATGGTTCAATAATCGCCCTCACCGCCCCCTTACTCGTTCTCAGCGGATCCCTCGCCATCAAACTAAGCTGCCAGCACTTCTGACCCTCTCCCAAACACTCATTCTTCGCAGCTTCAATATCCCGAATAAAAGTAGCATAAATCGGTCTCTCCTTTGCTAGCTCCTCAAGTTCTTCAACATCATGATTACGACGAACTACTCCTGGAGGTTCCCAGCACGCGACAGCGGCGAACTGATCAGCTTCGACGACTAGGGAACCGAACCCGACTTTCGCTTCTATGCGGTGGAGGCTAGCTTTGTACAGTAGGGTGCCATAAGTATTCGCACATGGCTCGTGCACAGCAGCCAGTCATATCTTCTAAACATCATATAACAAACTGTGGTTGGCTGAATAAAGTGGGTCCGCACGGACCATGTGCGAATACTTATGGCACCCTACTGTAGATGCTTTCAAGTGTGACTTGGGCTGAAGAGCCGACATTATCGCGTTGGAAGAGCACGTTCAGGGGGTCGGAGAGGCATGCTCGGGAACTGATGTCCGCGAGACGATGGCGGTATTCCGGGGAGTTTGAGGATGTTATTTGAGGTATTAGTGGCATTTGCGCTCTCGGGTAGAGTCCAAGAGAGAAATCATATTTGTCCAGTGCAATGTTCACATCTGTGGTTTGACACGTGCAAGGCACGTTCAACACACCTTGAAAGACATCCACGACTCACAGCGGCGAGAATAGTGGGGCCGCCTGATCATCGCGGATTCGGGCAGATCCTGTAACAATGTAAAAATAGGCATGGGTGGGTCCTGAGGGTGGTTGCCGGGCCCAATCATCGGCCGACCAACGGAACTGCAGGGACTGCGCCACCCCACCGCCGTACGTAAGCCGTTTGCTCGTTTGAGCTTTTCCGCGATCCTCATTCTGCCGAGCGTCGATGATTCCTGGGGCAACCAGCACCGAACAACAACAGCAACAACGGCAACAACAACAATGATACTTCACGAAACAGCAGGAAGCAGAACGATGCAGCAGCAATTGAAATTGATAGATAACAGCGCATTTTCTCAATCATTGCATCCTTTGTGCCCCTCTGGACTGCCCAGAATTCCACTTGTTTGCCCCGAAGGCCCGCATCTCTAATTTGACGTAAGCCGTCGGCCCCCTGCATGGCTGGCGTGGCTGCACCGCACTGCAGCAGTCTGCGGCATGCCCCCTGACGAAGCTGATTGCGCTTTGCTGACTGCGCCCGCGGAAGCTCCGTATTAAAGACTGAAACCTGCTGCTTTTTCACCTCCTTCCACAAAACACCAACATCATCGTTCGCTCACCCTCGACTTGCGTCTTTCCTGCCGCCAGATTGACACATTCGCTCCTACGCACACCACAGTCGTTAAAACACAAATCAGCAAGATGGGTGTCGGAAGATTTGTTTGCGTGGCCCTGCCATTCGGACTGACTATCTGCTCGTTGATATGCATCCTCATCGTCATGCTGGCTGGAGTCACGAACCACAGCCTCGACATGTTCGAAGTCAACACCAAGAACCTCTCCATCTCCTCGAATTCCCTCGCAAACCTCGAGAGCCTCATCACCAAGAGGTTCACAGGAAGTCTCGACCATCTCACCGGTGCCGCTCTTGAAAACGCCGCTTCTTCTGTGACTGCTGGCAACAACATCACCGCCGCGAACCTTGGCCTCGCAGACAGCTACAAGATCTCGCTGTTCAACTACTGTTACCAGAGTGGAACCAACACGACCTGCACCAAGGCCAAGTTCGACTGGGCTTCCTCCGCCTTGAACACCACCGCCATTGAGAAGCTTGCATCTTCCACCGCCGGTGTGACCGTCACTCTTCCCAAAGAGTTGACCACCTCATTACGCACATTCACCGCCGTCTCTAAATGGACCGAGGTCGTCTACATCATCGCGTTCATAACCTGCGTCGCGGAGCTCATCGTAGGACTCTTCGGTTTCTGCTCGCGTGTCGGCTCCTGCTGTACCTTTCTGATCTCTGGTATTTCCACCGTAGCCATCATTGCCGCCTCCATCATGGCAACCGTGCAATCCTCTGTTGTCGTCGGCGCCATCGACTCAGTTGCCAAAGCCTACAATGTCCACTCCTCCATCAACACCTCGTTCCTCGCCACCACCTGGTTAGCAGCCGCATTTAGCATCGGTGGTGGCCTCTTCTGGATGTTCAGCATGTGCTGTTGCGCTGCCGACCACCACAAGCGCTCCAACCGCAAGAGTCGTGGCGGTGACAGCGAGAAGCTCATCCCAACCGGCCACTACCAGCGTGTTGGAGAGCCGGCTGATCATTTCCACCCTTACGCTGGCCAGCAACAGGGTGTTTATGCTCCCCCGCATAACCACAACAAGCCCATCAGGGGAAATGGCGCCTATGAGCCGTATGCTCACGCTGCGATCTGAAGTGATGTGTAAAGGGATGGATGAGAAGAATCTGATTTTAGCGTGCATTGCTGGCGTTGGGTCATTCCATAAAGTAAAGGGGAGGAAGGGATGATGATGAGGGATGTTGTTTGTATTCGATAGCTAGATACCGCCCCATGGTCATATGGACATAGAATGATACCCATGCATTCTGCATCATTGTTCCAATTATGTTTTTTGTTTCAGCTCACTCCACCTTTATTGCAATACCATTGCAGTACGATCTCCCGATTTAGTATAGTGCAATCGGTTCGCTCAGTCAGGATCTTTATACCAGATTCCTGGGGTTCTCACGCTTCACCTGAGTTCTTTTCTAGCTAGCTTTCAATCAACTCTTTAACTAGAAATGCAACTCCCTAGTCTGCGATCTTTACGTGCATTAACCTTCAAGTGAAGACTTACCGCAATCAACTCGCGTGCATTCCTTCCATTTTCCCCTTTCAAGCATATTGTGCAGAAACTATTACTTCAAGATATACACACATGTTTTCTAAATAATGTTAGATTTTGCAGGCTCAAGTCAGCCTACCGCACTGCCTTGTATGCTTGGGCGGCCTCTGCACCTCCCCAATTGGTTGAGCCTGCATCGAGGCTGAGCCGAGACAGTGCAGCCCTCTCGCAGCACAATTCTTTCCCTCCCAACAGCAACTTTTCGCAGATTCGAACCATTGTGCTTCACACTTCACTGCAAGTACCGCATCTCTGCTTTTCGCATCAATTTTCATCTTTAATGCTTGTATATACCTCGTAAGCGCCATCTCGAAGCCGAGCAGCGGCAAGATGCTTGATCCCCTCACAGCCTTGTCTCTGGCAAGCAACGTCGTTCAATTCCTCGATTTCTCCGCCAAACTCGTTGCCAAAGGCAATGAGCTGTACAAGTCCGCAGATGGGGCATTGGTAGGAAACGCTGAGCTCGAAGTCATTGCGAAAGATCTACAGGACCTCAATGCGCGTCTACAGCAATCCACGCCTTCGCACAACACCAACCTGACGACCCTGACGACCTCAGATGTAGCTCTGCGCAAGCTGAGCGAGCAATGCTCTGGCGTTGCAGGAGAGCTGATCGAAGTTCTGGACAAGCTGAAAGTTCAAGGAACCTCAAAGCGGCGATGGAAAAGCGTCCGACAGGCTTTGAAAGGTCTGATGAAAAAGGATGAGGTGGGTGCCATTGCACAGCGCTTGCAGAATGTTCGCAATGAATTGAATCTTCATATACTGGTTTTGATGAGGTATGCTCTTCCAAATGCTTGCGTGCATTCACTCTATTGCAAAGAAAATTGTTTGCAAAATTCCTAACGGTATCCTGCCCCACAGAGACACCCTCGACATGCAAGCGATCAAACAAACGGAAGGCTTCCGGTACTTGGACACCGTCGCCCGAGACTTGGTAGACAGGCTGGAGGATGACCAGAGTCAGCTACGGGAGGATCTCGAAGTCAATATTGAGCGCCTAAGTCACGGCCAAGACCATACCAATGAACTTATTACAAGGGAACATGAACGGACACGAAAAACTATACTTGCTACCATATATTCAAGGCGAGGAAACCAGCCCTTTCAAAATTTACAAGGGCCACCAGAAGGCACTGAAAATCTCGGACAAATTCGCAAAGACGCGAAGATCGAGGCCTTTCTATTAGCAAGTCTCCGTTTCCCAACGATGAAGAACAGGTTTGATGAGATCGAGCCAGCACATCGAAAGACTTTCAAATGGATCTTCCTTCCACCTCCACAACTCTCAAGATGGTCTGATTTCCCTCAATGGCTTTCTGGAGGCACGGGGATATACTGGATCAATGGGAAGCCAGCTTCGGGAAAGTCAACTCTCATGAGATTCATTTGCGATAATCCTCAGACTGCCAGTTTACTTAACAAATGGTCCCAGCCGAAACGGCTTATAAGAGCGACGCATTTCTTCTGGAACAGCGGCACAGCTGATCAGCGGTCTTACGAAGGCCTTCTTCGTGCGCTGCTTTTCGACATTCTGAGACAAGCGAGAAACTTGATCCGGGTGGTTTTTCCTGATGAATGGGCTGCACACCGAGGACATCCAACCAGGTTAATTCTGGAACCCGAGTCTTGGACCTTACCAAGGTTGATCCAAACCTTCGAGCATCTGTTCCAACAAGCCGGTGACGACTCGAGATTTTGTCTGTTTGTTGATGGTCTTGACGAATACAATGGCGATCCTTTCAACATCATCAATCTTTTCACAAACATATCAAAGCTTCCGAATGTTAAATTATGCGTGTCGAGTAGACCTATATACGAATTTGTCAACGCGTTCAGATCGTATCCGACACTCCGTCTCCAGGATCTCAGTTTCAATGACATCAAGCAATATGTGGATGACGAGCTAGGAGCCAACGACCTAATGCGGAAGCTTCACTACACAGAGCCGCAAGAAGCACCGAAACTATCACTGGAAATCATTGACAAAGCGGATGGAGTCTTCCTTTGGGTCAAGCTTGTAGTAATCTCATTACTTCGTGGGCTTCGGAATTCGGATCATGTCTTCGATCTCCAAAAGAGACTTCGACTCTTACCGCCGTCACTTGAAGACTTATTCAGTCATATTCTAGGCCGCCTTGAGCCAGTCTACCTGGAACAGTCGTCCCGCATCTTCCAGATTTTCGCAACTTCCTGGCGTATGGTTGAACATTTCACTTCTCTCCAACTCTCGTTCGCCGAAGATCCCAATGTTGACAGCCTTCTTTCGTCCCGAACGCAACCAATCTCAGAGATTGAACGGGCGAAGAGGGTCGAACTCGTCGATATTTGGCTGGTGACAAGATGCGGAGGCTTGATTGAAGCCAACGACTCTTCGAGGTCGCCTGGTCTCGATCGAAATTTATCATATCTGCACAGAACAGTTCGAGATTTCTTAGAACTGCCTCAAGTATGGTCGCGCATTCTTGCTCTCACGCAAGAGTCAGACTTCAATCCACTTGTTGCCCTTTTGCAGTCCCACGTCTTCTTCTTAAAGTTTAGATTTTTCGGAGTAGAGCTCCCAATACGATTCGCAGAGGAAACTTTATATTATGCTTATCAAGCCGAATTGGAAACACGGCAAGCCGAGGTTTCCCTCCTTGATGAATTTGACCGAGTTATGCAACGCTCAAATGGTTCATCGCATTTCTGGGGAGCTTCGAGAAAGGTCGTAGGCCAAAACCCCCATCACTATTTCCTTGGGGTCGCAATCCGGTGTGGACTTTACCACTATGTCGCACATAAGATCGACTCTCAACCTGACCTAGTACGCATGAAGGAAGGCTGCCCTCTGTTAAGATATGCCGTTCAAGAAAGCATTTTCCTGGTCGGACGCTATCGACTATCTTCGCAGATTGTTGAACTGCTCCTACACAATGGATCCTGTCCAAACCAAATCTTTGATGGTGACTCCGCTTGGGATATCATACAGAAAGGACTAGAGACACTTACATTCAGCCTTTCCGAGGCCAAGGCCAAGGGTGATACTATTCGCAATGAAATTAAAAGGGAAAATGAGTCGCCCGAATTACTGAAGACCACACGAATCTTCCTTCTGAATGGCGCAGTTGTCAATAGGCGTGTTTACAAGATCTTGAGGGGTTTGGAGTCCGAGTTTCCGGATGACGCAAAAGAATTGCGGGCGATCGCGGTGGCCCAGGAGGCTCAAAACAATCAGGCCTCTGGACGACGAAGGACTACGACGGAGTCATATCTAACATTATCAGGCGCCTTTTGTGGCAAAGGAGGGCCTTATAGTACAGAGGACGGAAGGCTGGACATTGCAGCTCATCAGCTGCCCCAGACTCGACGAAGGAATTGGTTCCGGAAATTATGCCACCTGACGGCTCTCACGAGCTTGAAGTCAAAGCCGCCAGCCTCGTGATATTAAGTGTTGGAAGAAGCATATGCATTTGAGTATCTATTACCTTTGCAACCTACGAGCAATGTTCAGTTTGACAGTTCAGGATAACAGGTCGCAGTTGATAGTCTCCTGAGTCGAAAGTAATTTTTTGCTTATCGGGGGCGAAGTGCTTCCTATCTCATCCGAAGCATTTCAAGTATGCCGAGCGCACGATCGTTCCTCGACCTGCAGCGCCAGGATGGATTGTTAGTTATTGGTATTCGGCAGCCTTTAGTTTCCGGCATTGGGTTATTGTTGTGCTCTCACTTAACGCCGCCGCATCCTTCTTGCCTCAAGAAGATGGTGGGTCTTCGACTTTGACCAATCTGATGGAGCTTCAAATCTACCTCGGGTAGCGCCTGGCGAGTTCATTTCAGTCTCGAAATTAGAATTGCGGCCGTGTGAGTGCGGAAATATGGGGGCGCGGAAAGGTTTCTGTGATTACTCTTCATTCTCCTTGAGGGTTTTGGCGTCCGAGGGAAGGCGCAACTTGATTCATCATCAACATTTGAACAACTGTTATATACTACAAAACCTCCATGTCCAAGAGAGCTGTCATATAAATTGCAGCGGTCTTTCATAATCTGTGTCTTCTTTTCCAAGACTGATCATTGTTTCCTTGCCACTTACTATTCAGTTAGTGAGATTAAAAAAATGTCAAGTGCCCACTACACAATAACTCCTCAAGATACCAAACTAATTGGAGTAATTGGAATAACCGGCAATCAAGCCAATTTCCTTCTCCTCCTTCCGAAAATATAAGCACTGACAATCGCAACCAGGGCAGTTCCGTCGCCTTCGCCTTCCTCAAAACCCTTGCTGGAAAATCCGCGGCACATCTCGTGACCCCAGCAAGCCATCGAGTCAAGCACTGGTTGCAATAGGTATCGAGATCGTCCCCGGTGACGTCGACGACGTCGCCTCGCTGAAAACCGCAGTCCAAGACGCGGACGTCAGCTGGCCAGAAGCGACTTGGGTGGGCATGGATTCTTTGATGTCCTGGAAGATAGTGAATAGCCCTCTCCAGGCAGGACGTATGTTGTTGCTAGGTCCGACGTGATGCAGATAGTGAGGCAGACAGCCTGGAGACCGAGTCTCTCTACTCCGCACGGCTGCACTGCTGCAGGCTGGGAGGAAGAATTATGGATCCGGAAATTTGGGAAGGGTAATATTCTTCATAGATGAATCACTTCTTCCATCACACTGCCAATCCGATCTTCAAACAATAAAGTCAGTCTCTCTGTAAAATAAAATAAGAATAAAATAAGGATACACAAGAAGAGAATATATACATCGGTTTTGCAACCAAATTGAAAATCTCTAGACATGGTATATAAGATTCATTACAAGAAATAGGTTCATTAGAGAGAGCAGAGTAAAGAAGGAGAGGGGTCAAACAACCTCCCACATCTGCGCATGCCTCTTATTCCACCGCTCCAAATCCGGCGTCGCTGGGTTCTCCCGCTCCTCAAACTCCACGTACACGACGTCTGTACACACTATCGACCCACTCCCGGGTCCAGCACCGTGGTTTATTATGCTCTTGTCTGAGCGGTCGGAGTCTGTTCTGCTGTGCGCGGTGGCCGTGGCGGAAACGGAGGATTTATTTTGGTATGTTGGAGGGACGTAGGGTGAGAAGTTGAAGTTTGAAGGAGACTTTTGGACGGCGTTTAGGCGGTAGGAGTGTGCTGGTTGCCGGAGGAAAAGTTGTTTGTATAATGGGCGTAATGTGGGGATTGTGGCGGTTAGGATTGTGACTGTTAGTTCGGTTGAGGACCAGAGGATTAGGCCGACTGTTTCGTCTGTGGGTTGTTAGTTTAAATTTGAGATTTGGAGGGAGGGAAGCGTACATGAGTAGTCGACTCCGGTAAATATTCGTTCCACGGTTGTGGTTCTGATTATGCCGCAGATTCCAGCAAAGAATCCCAGGCTCATGGATGACGCGATCAGATTCTTGTCTTTTCGTTTCATTTGCAGGTTCCAGAGGATAAACCAGGGCAGGATTGCCAGTACAAAATCGGCTGCTGCTGAGATTCCTCCGACTACAGCTGAGAGGGTGGTGAAACCCTTGGCATCCATCCAGCATTTCCCGGGAATGAAGAAATTCCAGATACTCTCTATCGGGTCGCAGCGTATAAAGTCGAATAATGCGCAGATGAAACACCCCAAGCTGACGACCAATATTAACATGTAGAGGATCCACTTATGCCATTGGTGGATGGTTATTCGGAGGAGGAAAGCGGCTACGGAGGCTTTGCTGGCTGCTATTCCCACCAGCGAGAAACTGTTCGAGTCTTGTAAGCATGAATTTGAGGGACTTGAACGAATTTCTCACGTTTGACCGATAACTATATATCTTGTTGATTGCATGAATTGGTCAAGGCTGAGCTCGGCGGAGTGTCTCCCAAGGCCTTGCATTGTTGCGAGAGTGGTTGCTGCTGAGAACGGTATCATCATTATCTGCACAGAGTCAGAATCGCAAGAATTAAATACTCCGTTCTACCCCACTCACCGAAGCCAGTAATATCAGGTAATCATCCCATCCTACTGTCCTGTTTATGCGTATTCTCGTGTATAACCTCAAAGCAACAAATAGTAGCGTGATGCCCGTCTCCGCCCACATTGTTGCGATGATGGTTGGGCCATATCCGCCGATATCCTCAGCCATGACGACAGCTATCTGCAGTATTTTTCACATCAAGAGCCTCAGACCAAGTCTCGCGGGAGCCATAGCGACTATATGTTCTGTGCCTGGCCCAGGATTCCATGATGGCACCCTCCGTATCGTCCACCAAGACCGAATTAGAACACGACCCCGCGCCGTGCCGATAGGGAAGACGAATCAGAAGCCGAATCCGGGGTTGCTGAAAGTTGCGTCCTATACACAGCCCAGATCGGGACTCCGCGATTCAATAGTTCGGAGCCCTTCAAGACTCGTAAGACGAAGAGACGAAGGGATCAGCCGTTTCGGCAATTGTCCAACAATGGCTTTCTAAGGCCCCAGCCAATAGGGATTCAGAAGCGCCTTTTTTTTTCATCCCCTCTGATGATTCATGAGCCAATAGACGGCGGCTAAGCGCTGTGAGCTATCGAGGAGGTTGGAATGGAATCTGGGGTTGGTCAATGACGGGAGGCTCGCTACCAATCAAGCCCTTGTCGAGATCAACCCCCTTTTTATCCACCCGGATGACTGGGTCGCAAGAGGGCGCCACACGCCTGCCTGCAAACATGGGCGTCCTCAGCCGCGAATACGGCCAGAATTGCTGACGATCCCCGATCCGTCCCCTTGATCAGCAGCCGGAGAACGTGGGATACAGTAGGAATCTCCATGCAGTGCGATCCTGCTCTGTGATAGTGGCGCACTGGCGGCAGATGACTTTCCTTATCTGCAGGAACCAACACCCTTTTGCTGGCCTCGGAGAGAGGATGTCGTGACGTTGAGCCATGTGTAATGTCCGTCACTTTGCGCACAGGCAATGCAAGCAAACTGCGGCCATTGTCAAGGTTCCGACGGCGGTGGATGTTGCACTGATCGCACGGCCTTCAGAGCGGCCAACGGGCCACGGCAGGCCCGTCTGGGCTCGTCGGCACAGCCCCTTGTCGTGAGTGTTCGAGGTTTTGAACTCTTCCTTTCTCAGACCCGGTGATCGTCGTAGTGTTGGGAAAGACCACCATTCAGCTGGCCGAGGAAATGCATATCAGAACGAAAATGGTTGGCCTGCGCTCTCACCGACTGTCAAGACATCAACTCATGTTGGCGGGGATCTCTCATCGGCGCCAAGCAGTTGTGGGGTTGCTTTTTCTCCAATTGTGGGGGGCAGGGGGAGGGGGGTCCTCGAAAACCCTTTCTTTCTATCCACTGCTTTGTCATTGCTGATTGCCTCGCCTTACACTCTTCTCGAACTTCAAAACATCTCGGAACTTTCCATTTTGTCCAACATACTCGGCCACCTTTCCTTCGGCGCCACATGTGCTACCAATGGTCCTTATTAATACGAGAACAACCCGTGCATATCCTGAATGGTGACCTCATTCTAGGCCTGTAAGTTAGATACTCATTTCTTTGTGTAATAGAGCAATACTTGGAGATCTGAGGTGTAGATGTACGGTAGATGAAGGACAAAAATAGGAACACTTATTGAGAGATTTCATCTGAGGGGTAAACGTGGGTCCCAAAGTATGTTATCACGGACTTTCTACACTTGCAAGTTACAAAGTAGTGCCAGTCGATAATGCCAAACATAAACTAGTCATATCAGAGTTGGTGTGTCATGATCGACGTAACTTCTAGACAGAACCAACAAAGACAACAAAAACAACAATGCTTGTCAATATGTCATTCAGTAGCCCCGGGGTACTTGATATAGTAGTTGGGTAGAGAATGTCAGTTCCATCTGTCTGATTTTGAATTCATTTATAAACACATATAGGAATAGCATGACAGTACAAAACAGTAGATCACGAGGAAAATGTCCAGCCTTGCTGCCAGCCTTGCTGCAGAGTTGATTGGTCAGGATGTCGAGGTCCACTTCTCGTAGGCACCAGCTCGGAAGCCGACTCAGCCTTACGGGCAGCATGTAGGCTGCAGCCCAGATGCCAATTCACGAAAAAATCAAAAGCAGAACACGATTGTTTCAAAAGGTGAAATAAAATCATTTTTATGTCTATTCACATTCCCTAATTAAACCACAAAATTTAGGAGTGACTCGCTAGTCTAAATTTATAGCGGCGATGTTCCCCGGCTTCGGATATTTATAGATCGTGAACCTTCGTTTCCACCTCCTCTAGACAACAACAACAACATCAAAGATCAACGCTCCCACTCTGAGCTTGGTACTAGTATCCTTGATTCTTTGGATGTCTTATATCAGCCTTACTCTGTGTTCGGCCTTGAACCCCATCAGAGAACAGAAGGTTTGTCTACATATCTCAAGCCTCGCGAGGGCACCCTGTATCACTTGATATCAAGCTCATCCGCTGACTCAACTTCAAGGGTACCGGTATTTCATGAAAACATTACCTATTTAGCTGGTGCATTGCTCTGGCCTCCTCTCCGATATTCTGTCTACGACAAGCATCTTGGGTTCAACCGTTAGGACCCGAGCAACTTCTCTGGGCTAATTCCGTCATAATCACAACTTATTGCCATCGCCCTCCAACATGGCTTCCAACGACGGCAAAAAACTGTTGGTACTCGGTCTTTCATTCCGCCAACATCATACTCTACATATGCAACAAGTTCTCAGAGCATATGAACGCCTCCCAGCCAACCCTATGGACCGCGGCGCTCTTTACACCGGATTATTCGAACTGGCCAAAGACCTCGACGAAGATGAAACGCAAAACCTAGAGAACTGGCTCAAGAGTGGCGGAGAATTCCCTGCTCCTACGCCGAAAAACGCACCACCTACACCAGCAACTGAGTTGGTTGATCTCAACGGAGATTTCCAGGATGATGAGGAGGTAGGCGAATGGCCTGAGTACAATCCGAAAGATTTCGAGGATGGCTCTTCTGGTGGTGGAGGTGAGGGGAGCGGTGATGAAGATGAAGGTGAAGATGAAGGCAGCGAGGATGAGGATGAGGATGACTTCGACGAGGAAGTAGAAGACAGCGACATGTCCGACGACGAAGACGAAATGGAGGAAGTGTTCGACTTTGAAGGGATAGATCACCGACCCCGCTTTGTTCGCCGTACACGACCTAAAGGCAAAGCCACTGGAGTCTCTATCGAGTGCCTCATCTGTGCCGATGAGTTCGACTCGAGCGAGTTCCCGGCAACCACGCAAGTTACATCATCGTGTCATCACAAGAACGACGAGCGAGTATGTGTCTACTGTCTCCAGCAAAGCATTGCGACTGCTGTCACAGAAGCCCAACTTCATCTTATCATCTGTCCTTTCTGCCCGGAGAAGTTGTCTCACGACGAGGTGAAGCAGTATGCAACCAGAGAGATCTTCGCTAGGTATTTCATTCCAGATCCCATAATCTCTTAGCTTAGCTAATCAGACACTGTAGATACGAATACCTCAAAATGATGGCAACTCCTGACCTCGTCATGTGCCTCGGACTGAACTGCGGCTCAGGCCAAATCCACACTGGCGAAAATCCAATGATGATCTGCGAATCCTGCTCCTTCAAGACCTGTGCCGTTCACAAACTCCCATGGCATGAAGGCCAAACTTGTGAGGAATTCGACATGGATGACAGCCAGATTGAGCGGCTGGAGGAGGCGGAGGCGACTGCGAAATTGCTTGCTAAGGAGCATGCTCAGGTTTGCCCGAATTGTCAGAATGGGGTTAGTCGGAGTGAGGGGTGTGATCATATGACTTGTAAGTTCCCCTCTATCATCGCCTTTAACTGTGTGATGAGAGTTGGCTGATCAGTAATGGAAAGGTCGCTGCGGAAACGAATGGTGCTACCTCTGCGGCGCCTCCTACGAGAACATCAAGCGCCTCGGCGAAGAAGCCCACGCCCCAACCTGCATGTACCATCCTCGCCGCGTCCAGGTGCGCCGCGGTCAGGAACAAGCAGTCCAAGGACAACTTACGCAACTGGTACATGGTGGCCCGGTAAGCGAAGCTTTGGAGCAGGCACGAGGTAGGAGAAACGAGAGAGTCAGAGCTGAGTTGAGACCACTTGCTGCTCAGGCTGCAGAGCGGAGAATGCGGGAGATGGAGCAGCAGCAGAAGGACGAGAAAGGAGAGGTGAAGAAGCGGAAACTTAATTTGCATGCGCCGTGGGAGGAGAGATGAATTGGTTTGCATTGGTGGCAATACTCAGAGTTTCATACTTGTTGTTTGTTGGCATACCCGAAATGATTTCGGCGTTAGCAAAGGAGGATTCATATGGATGAATTTGATGATCAAGCCCTCTTCTAGACGCCATAGACACGAAATTGAGTTATTAATGAGACTTACTGGCACTATAGGGAGTGAGGCAAAGTTAATGAATAGGGGTTGTTATGTTTAACGGACATTTGCCGGGCTAATAATGAGCAATCATCACAATTTACACTATTAGATTCTAATGCTTTCACTTCCTGTATTTCTTGCTCGAGATGCCCTGAATAAAATAACTTGAATTTCCAAATATGGTCGGTATGTAAAGCTCGTGATCAGTTCGAAAACTAGTCATGTGACCTGCCTCTACCCTGCAGCTGTGCCGTTCGGCTGCCTCAATATCTTCATTGACTTTAATTCACCAAACGCAGTGAGCGTTACCGCGGATGCTGCTGGGTACCCAGGATTACTCTACGCGAACTGTCAAACGATTAGAACATGGCCGGAAACAAACTAACTGTCTCAAGCAACCACCGCAAACACGAAATTGAACTTCAAGATCATTCAAGTGGCCTTGAACTTGAGAAACGTCAGTTGGGGAATGCCATTTGTGTACTCTCATTTGACGTACATTAAGATATTGGCGTTTGCAAGCAGATCGAGGATGCATGATTTATCGCTATCATGAATTCATTTTCCTTTTCTTGTGCGTCGCATGTGATTACAGTAGTAAGCTTGCCGCTCTTGCTCAGGCGCTAATCGCCCTCGACTCAGCCAACTCGCCTGAGCACCCTGAGCACCTGAGCAACTCACCTGAGTAAGCCTAATCATTGTGAGAGCTCGGTCACTTATAAGTTAGAACGAGGTACTAAATAAATAGACCAAGGCCCCAGAAGTGGATTGTTTATATACGAAGATCTAAAGCTAATAAGAGGAAGATAGGAGAGAGTTTTGAGCGAGTCTATTGTTGTAGCTATAGGCTGAATGGTTGCCTTATGTGCAAAATATAATGATAGGCTTGAAATTCTAAAGCGATTTCTAATAAGGGCCCGTCCTGCCAACCACCATATACCGTTCACATACATCATATGCCAGTCAAAGCTTTGACTATTACTATTCCCACGACCACCATATGAAGGCTCCATTTGAAAAAAATATGAGAAAATATGGGACCACCATATGGATCGCCTGTTTTGTATGATTTTAAAAGCTGGTCCGGACCAGCTTTTGACCAGGGTACAGGCTCCCATATGCCTGGCCCCTATAACTCTAGGGCATTAAATGCCTAGAAATAACTATAAGAATAACGATTTATTTTTTTTATAATTAATCGCTCTATAGTCTCTTATAAGCTAATTCTTAAATAAATTGAAAGAATTAATAAATGCGCAATACTTTAAAGCCTAATATATTTTTTTAAAGCCCTAAGGCCCTGAACATGAGGAAACTGGACTGAAGACTGTGCGTAGTAAAATAATGCGGCCGCGTGCCCCACAAATCTTGATAAAAACACCTGAATGGTATGTGGTGGTTGGCAGGACGGGCCCTAAATGATATTTAATCCAGCGAAATCGAGCTGGATGGAAACCCCACTCATCTATCCGGATATTCAGGGGTGTATCTACACCCATGTCCAAGTCTGGATTCAAATTGCTTTAGGAACTTCCAAATTAATCCTATTAGTTTCGCTAGTTGTTGAATTAAAGGAGTCCAACTGCAACTGCATCGAGAATCGAAAACCTATCACATGGGCACTGAAGTGGCCCAGAAGAGATTAGCGGGAGAGGAGGATGGTTTCGGGAATAGACGTCGGAAGAAATGATTAATACATTATTAACGCCCTTTTTTTTCTACATGTAATCCAGAGCTCCCTGAGTTCTAGGAACCCCATTCAAAATCTGCTCATGTACAACCACCAGACCTTTGTATATGCTATAATGACCTCTTTCCTCTGCTAATTGCGCTGCAGTTCTACCATCCGTATCTTCCGCTTTCAAGTTTGCATGCATTTCTTTCAGCAGGCTGACTACCTGACTGTGACCATTTTGGGCAGCCAAATGTAGTGCCGTTCTCATCTCACTGTCCACTGCATCAATCTTGGCGCCTTTCTCAAGCAAAAATCGAACTACCTCCAAATGGCCACTTGAGGCAGCGAGCTGGAGGGTAGTTCGACCGCCTTCTACGCTATTCAAGTTGCCGATTCGTCTCTTTCGTTGGCGAATGCAAGAAATGCCTTCAGCCAAGATCCACGCTGTGATGCAACCCAGTGTGGAAAAGCATGTTGCAATTCTGCAAAGCTGAATGACAGTGACGCTTCGTATTGCTGTTGGAATTGGTCGAATAACAATAGTTCCCACGCACATGGCAACGGAGAAAATTGTGGCAGCGACTCCGAGCCCAAGCCTTTTACTCCTGCTTTCATAATGTCCGAAGAAGTGTTTTATTACGACTAATCCGGCGAAGGCGTACACTGAATTCGATATAAAGACCGCAGAAAAGGCTTGCCAGACATTGCTACATCCGAGGGATTCGACGTCAAACTGGCTTGGATTTGACGAAGCATAGCTTATCGTTGATGGCGAGACAACCGTACTTGCCGCTTTGACAACCACCGCTGAGGAATAAGAGGTGAATACTGTGGCGAGGCAAATCCAATAGACCAGGCTGACATCATACCAGATTGCTAGAGCGAAGATGATCCAGCCAGCGAAGAGCTCAATAGAAAAGGACCGAACTTCTCGAAAAAGAACTTGAATGACAGCATGCTCTCCTCCTTCACCAAGCAAAGCAGCAGTTGCAATCAAAGCCCATCCTGATGCAAAACCTGCCCAGGCTGCAACAGTGAGTACTACGATCAGAGATGCTGCGAGGGGAAATTTCAGGAAGACCATCAGAGCTACCATCAACCAACCTGTTGAGAACGTTCCCCCGACCACAACCCACCAAGCAGCGTCCCATCCAGCGAATCTCAAGATCCCCATAATGATAGCCCAGTAGTAGCTGAGTACTGTGAAAAGAAGAACCAGCACCACTACCACTCCCGCAAATGCTATCCAAATTCCGAGCGTGTATGCAGCTTGAGTGTCCCTCTGCCTCCTCTCGGCATCCTCTTTGGCAGTTCTGAAAGCACAAGACTCGATGAAGAAAGTTATTTCGGCTGGCGTTTTCCATACAAACTTTCCTGAGGGATTGGACAGTTCCACGCAAGAATTCGTTGCATCAGGTGCTGTTCGGGTATCAATGGAGGCCTTCCAATAAACGACCAGTTCCATCACAAATTCGATGCGACCCTCCCAGCCAGCCCAATTCAAAGCGGTCATTCCAAGCCCTCTCGACTCAACATCAGCACCATGCTTCAATAACATTCGCGCAACTTTGTCGTGACTATTTCTCACAGCCCAGTCGAGAGGTGTCAATCCAAGGCCGCGCAACTCCAGATCTTCTTTCAGTGTTTCGTCTTCTAATAGGACTTTAACGACATTTTCCATTCCTTTTCTAGCCGCGATATGGAGTGGTGTCATGCCATAGCTGGTTCGCGTTATCGCCTTTCTCGGGGTTCGTAGGAGTCTTCTTAACAATCTCCACAGCAGTTTACCAAAATTAGGCCTCCTTCGGTTTGAATCCAGCAACGAAAGGCATCCATATTCTGCCACGAAATGAACAAGCGTTGTATCCCTTGGATAGTCCCAATGTGAATGCCTCAAAAGCCATTCCAAGTGCCATAAGGGCTCAAACTTATCGAATTCCATTTCGGCAAGAAATTTAAAGGCATCGTCGCTGCCCAATTGGCAATGCTCGATCCAGTACCTTGTTGCATAGTCCAACAGTGGGAAAACTTTGCTGTTCTCTTCGAATCTTTCCCCCACGACTCGATTGTCTTCACTTTCACCTCTGGATTTCCGTAAGTTCCTGAAGGCGTCATTTTCAAGAATAACTTCCTGGGCATAGACAAAGCAAGTTTTTGCCATCTCTGAGTGGACCTGATTCTTGTCAATCCGGAAATGCTGTAGTTGTTTCGGTAAATCCGCGTTCAGAAGATGACTCTTCACTGAGCTGTGGACTAGGTGGACATGGCCGCCGGGCGAAATATGCAACAAAGAACCACACGCGAGGACTTTCGACTTGGTTTCCTCTTCGATTTGCCTCGTGTTCCCTTTCACGTCTGCCAAATAACCAAGTTCAACGAGATTGAGGGGACGAGCAGCTGCTACCACATACTTCAGGATATTGCTTGCAACGCCCCTGTCATCTGGGGATATCTTCTTCAGAATGTTGTTGAAAGAGGCGTCGATACCTTTCGGCGCATTCCTGATGAGTAGTTTTGCTTCCTTGATTGTCTTTCCTCTCAATTCATCCATCATATTTGCTATCCATAAGAAGTTGGACTCCGATTTCAACAACAAGGTTTTTTTTATCAATTCCACCTCCGATATCGTTGCGGCAGGGGAGATATCTCCTTCCGATGCAAAATCCAATGTCGATTGGATAAAAGCTTTGATAGCGACATCAACACCTTTTCTAGTTTCGTCATGATCAAGATCCAAACAAGGCCATTTTGTCAGCTCAGTCGTGATATGAGGAGAAGGCTGGCTGACAACAAGAAGCCTCAGTTTCATTGATTCATGGGTCGAGGTGAACAGATTAGAGAACTTGCGCAGCAGGTCGGTCAGAGAAGGCGGGCGGCACTCATCAAGACCATCCACAATGCAAAAGACAATCCCCGCCGATTTTTTCTGTACCAAGCTACAGAATATAGTCCACAGCGGCTCAAAGGTGAGTTGGTCGGCCTTGTGCCGATCGAGAGTTTCGGCAGTTGACTCGTATGACTCAGAAGACTTGATCTGGTCGAGAAGCATCCCGATCATGGCTCTCAGCGCTTCTTCGGCGGTACTATGGTCATTCTCAAAAAAGAAATAGCAGATTCTAACATTCGAACGCGCCTTTTTCCGCCATGCCTCGAGCTGCTCGATCATATATAGAGAGAAGAAAGTTTTCCCTTTCGCAGGGCCGCCGGAAATCCAAAGTCTGCGGGATTTCTTAGTGCTTTTCTTATTTCCAGTTTCTCGCCACGCCTTGAAAAGGTCATTGGTTTGTATCCATTTGCACGCGTCTTTCACCGGCTTGCCTCGTCTGGTTTTGAGAGCTTCCTTTTGCATATCTGGCCGTATGATTGAGCCGTCGAATAAGACTTTCTCGCATTTTTGCTTCGCATCCAAGCTGTCCTTTCGAGATGCTAGAAATCAGTTACCATGGGCGATTTGATGCGGAAACCAAAGTTCTGGGCCTATACCAATCCAGTTGTAGGTGTTCACATTCACGTCTCTTCTTGAGTTGACATTTCCATTGACCTTAGCACCCGACTGATTGGTCGATTGGTTTGCCTCTGTCATACCGAGAATTGCAGCTTGAGCAGGAAATCTGTGATCGTCCACGATGAAAATCCATCTACAGAATTGAAAGGCGTGAAAGCATTAAGGTACATCTCACCTGCAAACAAAAGGAATTACGGGGCTCAGCGGCTCAGCGGCTCAAAAGAAAAGAGTGGCTTCATTGCAAATAAATGCATTGCATTCGCCAGCATGTGGGTGATAGGCTGGAAAGTCTTCGCGTCCACAGTCGCTTCAAACATTGGCGAGGTTCTGGAATGGTCCAGACTCAGGCTAGGGATGTCCCGCCTTGTCTGATAGCCATTGTGTCCCAAATCGCTCAGCTGCAGGCAGCAGTTTCAGCTCACCGAACAATAAGGCCCTTCGCGACCAATGTCATTGAAGAAGTGACAACAGTGGGCTGGTGCCTATCACTAAGCAATTGAGTTCCTGGGTTTGTCATGCAAGTCAATGCTCAGCCTCAGTCTTGTCAATTTTCCTTTTTCTTGCCGCACGGAGTTAGAGCTCCTCTTTTTCTCGATTCTAACAGTCACTCAAATGCCACTGCTGTCCTGTGTGTTTCCTATCTTCAAACAAAGAGCAACTAGTCCCTCGAAACCAATTAGTGAAACTCCTCGACAGGTAATCATGGGTTCCAGCAACGTTAAACCAGAGCTGAGGTATTGTTGAATCCAAATAGATCCTCTAACAAAGTTAACGGATATCTTCCAAAGCAATCCCAAAGATGGAATTGACATGGCAATCTGGCACAAGCCTTCCAAAGACGTGAAGATAACCGCAGACATTGTCTTTATTCACGGGTTGACTGGGGGTCGAGATAGCACATGGACTGCAAAAGGTGCCGAAGAGCCTTGGCCAAAGCTCCTTCTGAGTGACGAGAATGATGATGAAGACGACGAGGATGAGAAAGGGCCGGGATGTGCCCTAAAAACTGCCCGTATAATGTCATGGGGATACGATGCCGATATTGTGAAATTAGTGGGGGCTGCTGGACAGAACCGCGTTATGGATCATGCTCGAAATCTGCTGGGTGCGCTCGAAGACGTGAGGGAAGGCTCCGCAGCTAACAGACCACTCATTTTTATTGCCCATAGCTTGGGAGGTCTCGTTGTCAAGGCTGTAAGTCAATACCTAGATACTCCTTTTTCCTCTACTCATGGCTAGTAAAGGCTCTTCTGCGCGCTTTCTCAAGCCCCGAACCTGGATTCAAAAAAACACTTGAATGCACTCGGGGAATTGCGTTTCTAGGAACTCCACACTACGGCTCAGACAAAGCCGATTTAGCTCATCTACTCCTGAATTGGGTCAATTTGATTCGCCCCACTGACAGAGACATTGTCCGTGTGCTGGAGCGTGACAGCGAAGTCAACACGAATATTCGCGATGAATTCTACGAGATGCTACGAGCTACGAATTTAGATCACAAGGAGCCCTCTGTTTTGGTCTGTTTCTACGAAGAGAAGCCGATGTCAGTTGCTGGCAAAACATTCTTTGTGAGTCGCATTTTGTCTTGTGAATCGGGTAACCTGACTTTCTGCAGGTAGTGACCAAAGACTCTGCAAAACTTGGCGGCTACAAACAGAGAGGAATATCAGGTGACCATTCCAGCATGACAAAATATGCTAGCCAAAATGATCCTGGATACAAAAGTGTTGTGGCAGCAATTAAGAGGTGGATGCCAACCAAGGACGTTCCTGTGAAGCCAAGCGCTATGGTGGCTGCTGAGGCGGCAGAAAGGAGGAAAGCTGATGCCACATATGGAGGAGTTGTCCAAAAGGGTGCGTCTGTGGGAGGGAGCATAAATACAAGAGGTGGATCTGTATCAATGAATACCACGAGCCATACGCACTTCTAAAGTTACAGGATACCGACTCAGCTTCAATCCATCATCACGACGGCGTATTTTTCACGAATGAAAAGATATAGCAAGCTTATATTAGTCGAGCAAAGTGAACTACACAATGCTTATGATCTTGCTTGTTGCTACTACGATTGAAACACCGTCAAACTGTCGTTGTGGATGGTGTTGACTTGGGAAGGGAGATAGCGCGGTGGCCTAAACGATCAAACACCCAGTCTGTATTTCGTGAAGCCTAGTTTTATCTTCAACCAAGATCCGTTTATCCTCCTACTAACTCTTGTTTTCTGCTTATTTATGCAGGGAACCGGATTCCTAGCTTCTCCTGACTCGCAGTTAAGCCTCCTTTTATCTTCACTTCCTTTCTACGCTTCACAAGACCACCCCGACGACCTCATCGCGTCAATTCAACCTCTAATACCCTTCCACCTCCAACCCCGCCACCCCACACCCCACACACGAGCTACCGCAACTTCTCAGTGGAAGTGTAAGCACCCCCACGAGCTTTACTTCACAAGTGGCTGTGGCTATCGGTATTCACAAGGTTTGCTGGTGTCAGACCAAACAAGTACTCTTATTAGTACTAAACCGGCGATCCCTGGGAAACGTCTACTTAGTATTTCTCTTACTAGATAATTAGGCGGGAACTCCGTGTAACTTCTCGACGAGATACCCGCTGATAGGCGCTTTTACCTCTTCGTATACGCAGGCAGATCTCTTACTTTAGAAGCCTTTGTATGTTTATTAGAATTCTTATCCTTCCTAATATCTCTTATATTTTACTTTAGTAAAAAGACTCTTTATTATTTGAGTCCTTTCTATTAAGAGGATATTACTTCTACTTATCTAAAGGCAAATTTTAATTATATTATAGACGTCTTTCTTCTTTATATAACCTTATATCTCGAAGTCGATCTTAAGCTTTTACCTTAGCTATTCTCTAATAAGTAGTCCGCTAGGGTATATAAAGATATAAATAGTAAAGGTTATATTATATATGGAATTTCTAAGGAAGATAGTACGTGAATCCTTATTAGACCCGATAGATATGTGAGTATTATAACTGAACTAGATAAGCCTTAAGTAATTGTCAACATTCTGGACTGTTTCTTAGTTGAAAGGCGGGGGGGGGGGGGGGGGGGGGGTTAATTTAAGAAGGTTTTTTTTCCTGTTAAGAAGATGTGAAGGATCTGTAAGCTAATGAGATTTTTGAGACCGCTTACGTATATGCATCTATAACTTCCCTTTGGCTTTTAAATGCGAAACTAGAATACATAAGCTAATTAGAATCGTTGAGGATTCCCAGGCAAAATTCGGTAAGGAAACTGTAGCCGGAGCATACAGGAGGCCAAATTGGGTTCCATCTTATGGTGCGCAGGCTAACTCAAGGCGTGCTCGGGATTCTCAGGCTCTGCTCAAGCTCTGCTCCGGCATGCTCACCCTCGGCTCAGGTTAAAGCAGCAGGTGCTCTCGTCCGCAGACTAAAACGGAACCAGCGAAAGGGAAAAATAATCCTGAGTCTGTGGGTATTTAGAACAGGCCCGGGTGGCAAGAGATGGAAGAATTATACTCACTATTCTAGAGATGAACAGAGTAGTCAATGGGAGAGGTGCAATTCTTAGAGCTGAACTCACAACGGAGGGGATCGGTTTCGAGTGAGCTTTGGCCACATCGACAGGCAAGACCATTCCCCATAACGATGAGTGCTTCGAATCAATTGTCGACATCTACAAATACCATTTCAACCGCATCTAATTCCGTGCTTCAGACTTGGGAACGTTGGTTGGAACACTACGTCATGGCACACGAGAACTGCACGAGGTTATAGCGCAATGTTTCTGCTACCGAACTTCCAAAGAGGCTTGTTGATCTCGGTGCTGTGGATGCGGAGAACACAATCAACGTTGTTTAAGGTTGATAAAAGTTTTTCACAACAAAATATGCTGCTCTTAGCTATTGCCGGGTATCTCGCCGAGCATTAAACTCACCTCCCCAACTGTGGCAACCCTGAAGTCTGGTGTTGAGGCCCACCAATTCTCAAAAAACCATACAGGATGCAATCTTTATAACTCGCCGGCTTGGCTTATGCTGGTTGTGGATCGATGCATTGTGTATTATCCAGGACTTATCAATCGATGATTGGACCTAAGAAGGCGCAAGCAAGGTCGATGTATACCAAAATTGTTTCGTCTGCATCGCCACGACATGTGCTTCTAGTGCCGAAGAAGGATTGTTAGCCCGACGGGACCCCCTCTTCCACCAGCCTGGTGATATGTTCAGAGGATCTCAGCAGAGGAAAATACCCGGCTCCCAAATCAACTTGGAATGTTGGAGACCCGGTCGGCTGCGCTCATCTAACACTGGCTTTGAGGAGTCCGCCCTTCACAGGAGAGGTTGGGTGATGCAGGAGCGACTGCTGCCTCCCAGGACACTTAACTTTGGCTCCATCGTTGTCTAGGAACGCGGAGAGCAATATCAGGATGAATTTGGCATGTTTTGTACAATAACGGAGCCAACACTCAAGAGAGAATTTTATTCCTTGATTCTTCAGCGCATGGCTGATGGGCAAATCTCGAAGGAGGCGGAAAATCCGGTGGCAATGGGAGTAAATCTTGGCAGGGTATACTCGTGCCAAATTGAATGTGCAAAATGACAACTCAATAGCCCTGTCGGGTGTGATTCGCGCAAATTGAGAGATCGACGGGATGGCGAAACGTCTGGTGTGTTTTGGAGCCTCTTCTGCTGACAGAATTATTGTGGCATCGTGCTTCCGGCAGTGCCGCCAGGTTAGCAATTGCCGCCCCACCTTAGCCATGGGGTTTTCTGGATTCTGGTGTTGATTTCGGTAGCTTAGGGGGCGTACACTTGGACGGGGACCGGGATGTACTCCTGGCATCTCTTGAAGATGTGATCCCTATTGATGGACCCGAACCTCATCCACCAGTTATCCTTCGAACATCCGGTCTCCCGGTCCAGCTCAAAAACCCCGTTACTTCGAGCAAGCGGCATAAAATATCTAAACCTCTGGTTGACTGGCTATTTCTTGTCAGGTGGAGATTTGACGTGACGGATGGAGCGAAGCGCACATGTTTTCCTGACACGTTTGAAGCGTATGGAACTCAACCCCGACGCCATCCAATCCGTTTATGGGCTAGCCTTATCCCCTTCACCGACCCGCCCAGAGGCTTTCGAAGGAGTTGAATACGGCAGGAGCCTTTGCGATAGTGAATGCACAATAGCGCCGTCTGTGTTATCCAATGGCCTTGCATAGTATCAAAGGAGCAAAGTGAAGTAATGGTTCCGCATGTTAACTGCTCATTTCTTCCTCAATGGGCTAAATAGCCAAAATGATGTTCAGGCTCGTCCTTCTCGTCGAGAAGAGCTCGCTTGCATCCTCGTCATCGAACAGCACATCTCACTGAAGAAGCACCACCCTCGACCCACGCAACAATTCCCGCAAGAAATGAAGGAACTCTATCGTCCCAAAACGAGGTACTTAAATAAATAAACAAAGATTTTCTGCGTTAACGCGTGGAGGCCCCTTATTTACTTATCTCTGGCACTCGCAATCCTAACATGTTGAGTTGAGACCCCAGTATGAGCGGCAAGGAGAGTCAAGGCACTTCCATATTTTTTGACGACTTAACTCCTCGACCCAAAATTTGGTCGCGCAGTGAATTCTCCAACCAGTGTTCACTTTTGCTCGCGCAACCGATTCGATTTCGCAATTTTTTTTGCGAGCATTTCGAAGCCATCCGGAGCCGAAAACCACTGGGCGAAGCGAGTGAAAGCAAAGTCAAATGTAAGGAAGGTTTATGATACGCTTTCGTGCTTGCCAGAAACCAGAAATCGTTGTTCTGTGTCATAAAATCCGTCAGCAGGCAAGCCATGACCGAAATCTTGGCCCGGCCCGCAACCTTTACCAGTAAAGGATATGGGTTCATCAGCTTCTGTTGGGCGTGAAGGCGTGCTTTTGCTGACGGTGAGTGATGGCAGGGCGGCTAGGAATATCTGGGGTGTGAAGTGTTCGGGCAAGTGTTGTGCGTGAAAAACTTCGAGGTACATGGGTGCCTCGACACGAGGCGCTAGCCTCGAGAGTTCATTTGAGAGAGAGCTTAAAGGAAGGGTATATATATGGGGCAGAAAATGAATTTGAAAGTCTGTAAAGCAGGTGTATCAAGGAACTGAAAAGAGGAGGGGATGGAAAATACAATCGCGCCTTGAAAGCCAAGGTAAGGCGATGGCGGGCGGGCTTTGGACTTGATACATGCGCACACAGGTGAAATAGAAAGGGAATCATTTTTGAATTCTACCTTATCCGTTCCATTCATAAAGTCGTTCAAATGGGTATCTCTACTTCTACCTTCCCTCCTCCTATAGCTTAACCCTGCCGGGACTCCAATACCAATGCTGCTCGTTCGAGGAAAGCATTAAAGTCCTTAATTTGCTTCAAGATGCCTCCAGAATCGCTGTTGTTGCTGACTTCGTCTGCAACTCGCTTCAGGAGGACCTCCGTACCGATCATTTCTCCGTCATAATCGGTATGCGAAGACTTTCCGAGGTCGATGGCTAACTCGATATCATGTACGGTTGTATTGAGTGTATCCCTCTCCTATTCAAGAGGTTAGCGGTACCAAAGCATACAGAAGGAGAAATCTTACCTGAGCCTTCTTTGTCTCATTTCCATGCCTAATTCGAATTTCATCCATCTTCAGGGCCACTTGCTCCCGTTCTGCTCGGATTCGAAGAATCTCCTCTCGCAGACCTAGTTTCTTCTTCTGCTCGTCTCGAAGTCGTTGAGCAAGAGAATGCGAATTGTCCAAATTTATTGTCTATGGTCATGATTAGCAGTCGGTCAGTGCATGGGTACCAAAACTCACATGGTCCAGTAATCGTGTCTGTAACTCATCCCCAAAAGCCTCGACAGCTCGAAATTTCGTTTTGTACTCACGCCTCAGAATTGGATCTTCACATCTGTGGCATCCGTCTTCTAATGTATCCAACCCAGCACCTATAATTTCTTGGCAAATTTGGCTGAGAACGTCGATGGCGTTCACACCACCTCGCTTCGTACGAGGCATTTCCGCATTCAGTATGTCTGCATGAAGTTCATCTTCGTCGTACAAAGGTGCTCGGCTCAATCGGTGGACAGTAACTGGAATAGGACTGCCAATGCGGACCTTCGGCTTCTTGGACGTCTTTGATTTCGTCTTCACCGATGGCTGCTTGGGATGGCTTTGTTTGGCCGGACTGGAAGCCAGACGAGACTTCCCCTTTTGTTTCTTCAAGGCAGTTTGTCTTGGGACTACAGGGCTATCCAGATCGGGAGACTCCTCGGGTATATGTCTCGATATTCTCCGTCCACGATTCTTTTTGAGCAGAACAGCAGCTTGTTCGTCATCGATAGCCTCAGCTTCTTCCTCTTCGACTGGTTCTTCCAGCTCAGGGGAATGCTCCACCTCCTTCCTCCGACCACGTCTCTCTGGTTGTTCCGGAGACAGTTCGTCCAGTTCGTCATCTGCTGCAGAAGAAGCTTGAACGGGTTGTCGTCGTGATGGATGTGGAGATAGCTTCGTCGCCTCGTCTCCTCTTTTGCGCTTTCTTTGATTTTGAGGAATGGGTGTCTCAATTGCCGAACTACCTTCCAATTCCGCCTGTAAATGCGAACTTGCAATGTTCGCTTCCAAAACAGAAACGCGTGTCCTATGGCCACTTCCGGGTGCATCTATAGGACTCTCCGTAATCTCTTCTTGCGTTCGAGAAGGTGTTCTGGCGGTTCGCGGGGGTGGTATCATTGTCTCTGGTATAGTCTCAATAACCGTAGGCTCCTCAATTGAGGCATTAGACGCCTCTAGGGCTGATGGCTCTTCCTGCACATCATCATGGATTATATATATGTCTGGTCTGGGTTGAGATGATCGAGTGCTTCTTGCGGAGGATGAGGGCGGTACATCGGTATCGAGCTTTCTCCTCTTCGCAGATGTATTTGCGTCATTTGCGCTATGTATGATCACTTGTAGATTATTTGCTTCTACACCTCCAGAATCCACTGGTTGTTCGCGGTTGGCGGGTGTTTGTCGACTGGATCGTTGGGCAGGCAACTCGGATGGTGGAGATAGATCTGGCTGAGGTGTTCGTCGATTCGAAGGGACTGGCTGCAATGGAGCAGCAGCAGCAGGAGGAAATACGAGTCCGAAGTCAACATCTTTCACTTGACGCCTCCTATTTACTGTCGTCAGTGATTTGTCCAAGGTGGGGCGTTGCTTGTACTTACTGTGCGCCGCGCAACCTTGCCTGTAATCTCTCTTCACGCGCTGCAATGAATTAGCATTGTCATTCATCGTCCAGACCTGGAATCTTACACGCCATAATGTGGGATAATGGCAGCGTTGAGTGATGAAGGCTCTCTTGATGGGCGTCCGTCATCGCGTTTGGTGTTGTTGAGGACACGCGCCGATTGGTGAGCGTGTCGAGCACGTGACTAGTCATATACCTTGACTCCACTTCACTTGGACCCTCTACCTCAACAGCATTCAAAATCTTTTGTGGAGCCAGCAATGCTTATTGCTTTACTTGACCCGTTCCTCATCTTGCGGTTACTTGAATGTAGTTCTTGATCTCCCTTGTCAGCGGGCCTTCTCGGCGACCCGCAGAGCCGAACAAGAAGCTACTCCATTTGAATAGGTATCGAAAGTGGCAGAACAAAGACAGCGACTCGGATAAGTGTCTTAAGCATGTTGTCATTGTTGGCTAGCTAGCTAATCTGCGGAGTTCTCTAATAAGAGGAGCAACCATTTCAGCGACGCTATATTCATAGCTACTTACGTCGCAATGACCATGACAAATGAAAGCGAAATGAAATGGATGTAGTAGTATCGACGTGCAAAGTTGAGGAAGTGCTCAAATTCGCCATCAAAACGTACTGACATCTCATCCGAATGAAAGAAAGAGAACATGATTCCCCTGTGTCTCGAGACGTGTTCCCCAACGCACTCCATTGACAAACTCAAGTGAGAAATGTCAAATAAGAGTTCAGTAGGAACACCTCTGCCGAGGATCGATTTAAAGTCGATCAAAGAAGTAGAAAGCGAGCAGAATGGCGAGTACGGCAGCCAAAATCGCAGGGACGAGCAGGCTGTGGTCCTGGGAATGAGTCGCGGGCAATGTCGTCGCCTTGATCTTCACTGTCTTGTCACCGGCTGGAACTGGAAGAGGACGAGGCTTGCCGTATTGCGTGCTCGGACTGAACTGCCAGACCTCCTTGTGGCGGCCGGAAAGGACGAAATCAACGATGTACGGAACGACGGCCGGAACATCAGGGAAGCGGTGCTTCTCACCGTCCAAGAGGAAGCCCATGTCTTGGCAGCCCATGACGAAGGGTGAGATCCTTCACAAATGAGTACGAATTCGGAGAGAGATTACAAAGGGGGCTTACTTGAAGATATCACTCTGCTTCTCAGCCTCCTTAAAGAACTTGGTAGCAATTGTCTTGAGAGTCTTCGAGTCAATCTTATCGTGCAGATTCAAGATCGTCTGGATTTCGTCATGGTTGTGTTGCTCGAAGACAGTCGCGAAACCATCGATGATACGACGAAGCTCCTCACTGCTGAAGTCCTCCTTTCTCGTGCTCTCGGAATATTTGCGGAACTCCTCGAGACCAGCTTCCATGGTGTGATGTTGGACCATGTTGGCCTCCATCAGACCCGGAATACCCGTGGCCTTCTCAATTTCAGGGAAGTAGGTCAACTCCTCGCCGAGTTGGTGGTGGTGGATGAAATCATAGGCGATACAGCAGTACTTGAGGAAATCGGCTGCTTGTTGTGTTCCCGGGATGATATGAGGTGCCTGTTGGTAGATTGCGTTGAGAGCGCGGAAGAAGGTGTTGTGAGTCATAGCCATGACTTGGGCATTCTTGATGCAGTGGTGATCGTGGGGGATCTTAGGAATGGTCGATGTGCCAGTATCGGAGATCAAGCGGAAGGGGGTCTCGGGCCTACGAAAGTTAATAATTGGCAAATTCATGGTAACAGTGAAGTCGTGCTCACCAGGATGGATACTCGCCACCAATACGAACAGGTCCATGGTTCTCCGGCAACAAGAACCACTCAACCGAACCCTTGATTGCTTCGTCTTGGTTGGCATATGGTTGCTTCTCCCACGGCTTGAATCCCAAGCGCTCACGAGCCTTCTTGATCGAATAGGTACGAGTATAGAGAATGAACTCCATACGCTCCTTGATCAACAGCTTAGGTCTCTTCTTTCCCCAGCTCGTAGCCCAAGTAATGAACTCAGCACTGTTGGCAAGGAACATGACGACCGGAGGAGGGATCAACCAAACGCTAGAGAGAGGAGTCTTATCACCGGCGATTGCCCAATACTTGCGGAAGAAGTTGAGAGGGTAGGCGGGCTGGTCATCGGTAATGTTGAAGGCTTCTCCTTCAACCTTGGGGGCAGTTGGATCGGTGATACCAGCAAGAAGAGCTTTCGCAGCAAGGAGTTCGAGTCTGGCGACGTGACCTACATAGACAACATCCATGAAGATGTCATTGTAGCCCATCCAGATCTTGTGGTTGCCATCCTCCAAAGCTTGCATGGTGGGAACCACATTTTGGAAGTCACCCTCACCGTAGAGTGCTGTTGGTCGGACTGTGCAGGTGCGGATACCATTCTTGCCGTTTGCCTCGAGAACCAACTTGTCACCAATAGCCTTGGCAACGTGGTAAGGGTCTCCTTTACGAATGACGGGCACGGCCAAGGTTGGGTAGTTTTCGTCAGCGTGGTCATATGCTCCACCAGTTCCGGCGATGATAGGTCCGGAGGAGGTGTACACATATGCCTTGACGGTTCCAATCTCGGCAGCTACTTCGAGAAGATTTTGATTGCCTTCGATGTTGACACTGAAGGTCTGGGGGACAAGAGAGTGATCGATGTATGCATGAGGGGACGCAGTATTGATGATGACGTGGGGTTTGACTTGCTGCAAGACGAGACGGACTTGCTCGATGTTGGTGATGTCGCCGATGTGGTATGTAACGCCTGGGAAGTGCTTTGTAGTGGGGCGACGCGACATAACAGCGACAGTGGTGCAGCTTGGCTCATCGAGCAAGAACTTGACGACATGGTGTCCGAGGAAGCCACAGCCACCTACAACGAGGACAGTACCGAGATGAGGACCCGCAGAGTCGTGTGTTTCGAGGGTGGTGACGCTGGACATATCCGGGGAGCCGGCACCTCTCCTCGCGTCCGGATCGTCAGAACATACTGACGAGGATGCCATAGGATTAGCTCGTTTCACGGGCTGTTAGTGTTTTGAATATGTAATTATTGTTGTAGTAACAGGTTGAGTGTGTAGATCGAAGTTGTCGAGGGATGACGAGGACTGATCCGAATATGGTAGTTTGATATTGAAGTGGTTGAGCAACAAGCGAGACACGCCGATGACGAGAAGGGGAGATTTAAGAAGTCCGGTGCCGGAGGTTTTGGCCAAGTGAATGTGCGGAGTGAATGTGAACACAATTCACCTCCTCAACCATTCTGTGGGAAAGTCGGGGCAATGAAATTGTTATCAAAGAGAATGATCCTACTTTATAAAGTCTCGGATTGTCTTCTGAACGATCCTTCGTGCCTCGTGCCTTCCCCGGATTCGGAAAGAGCTCGAGAGGGCTGATAAACAACACCTGAATGGGAGGGACCCAAATAGCAGGTGATCTTGAAAACTTTTCACAGTGGAACATTTAGCAGCAGCTAATGAAATTGCGTACCATATTTATTTAAATAGTTTAGGTAAGGCTACTAAGGACTGGACTCAGATTCTGTGGCATAGCCCGCTCAACGTTAATGAAATGTAGGAAAGGGAGCAGCCTTCGCAAAGCAGCATTGTGATTCTAGGAAAATTGAAGCATAGGCCCGAACTGCATCTCAAATTTAGTGGGAAGTGATGGAGGCTCGGGGTTTCCATTGAGGAACAGGCACAGTGGCAGTTCTTGCCTTTGTTGCTCTTTGTCAGAAGAGACGGGCTTACTTTTGTTGTGTTTTGAGCTTGCAATGTCACAATCCGAGCCGTCTTCATGAAGATTTGGCATTGAGAATTTCAAGCGCAATAACGATGAGAGGTTCATATGCGACAGAATGTTCGGCCTTTCAGGGGACAGCATCGAGATCCAAAAGAAATGTGGGAGCAATATGAGGTCAAAGAATGTCTGCAATTGGCATGGGACAATCAAGAGGGATTCGAAATAATAAGAAAATGAAAATTGGCAATCACGGTGCAAGGGGTCTGCGAGAACACTGCTTATTGTGGAAGGTTGAAAGAAAGTAGAGTGTAGTGAAGGAAGTGAAGTGAGGTTTAGGTGAAGTCGGAATTAGCAACTTATAACTAGGCCCGAAGGGGCAGTGAGAGAAGTGGTGCTTAGTCATGCTCGCCCACCCCCTTTTCACACTGACCTTAAAAGGTGCTCTGCCAAAATAAATGAAACCGAAAATGAATCAGGACATTTAAAATTCAAATGCCAGTTTTCTGTCCATTGGGTGGCAGAACAAACGTGTTCAATGATGCGTGGGCAAGTCTGAACGATGTGCCTCTGTCTCAGACTGATCGCGGCTGAGCGGCTCTTCTCCAAAACCTTCGACCTGGTTAGGCCTGCGGTTACCAATCGCTATCTGGAGCTGTATTATCTCTTTTGGCTTGAGCTCATGGTTGGCGTTATGCTGCGGGACTGGCCACTTGGAGGGAGGTTCTTATAGTAAAACTCGGAGCAGGTTTGGCAGATATCGCTGGCACAAGCCGTAGATAGACGGAAACAAATGTGGTCTTTTTGTTAGCTCTAAGTCTTTTGACGTTTCTTCTTGGTCAGTCTCCTGTCTTCTTGCTTCGAGATCTCCACATCGTCCTCAAGCTCAACTTGCAGCTGTTCCTCGGCCGCATCATCTGCCTCATCTTCCGCACCATCTTCCTCCTCTCCATCATCCGAGCCAACTTCACTGTCCTCGTCGTCCGAGCCAAGGCCAAAAGCATCATCAACGTCACCGGCAATATCGTCCAACTCAACACCACCATCGCTATCGAAGCCTGCAAATTCTTCATCATCATTTGCTGCTTCGACTTCATCTTGTGTTGTTGATGCAAGATCCGCGACTGAAGTATCCGCTACCGATTCATCATCTCGCTTCCTCTTCTTTCCCATCTCTCCTAATCTGCCCTGCCGACCCTCGACACCCTTCTCCTCAGAACCCTCAATAATTGGCGGGGGTGTGAACCACGGAATCTTGCCTCTCAAGAAATCATTTAAAACCATCTTAGCGACACCATCAACATCTGGTTCCCCGCCATGAAGAAGTCTTCCTCCTTTTCTCGCTAGCTTCTCTAAGAATTCTATGTGATCGTTGTAACCTTTAATTTGATATGTTCTCTCAATGTGCTGTGGCTTGGTTTTGTTGAGCACGGCTGGGATATATTGTTCTGGGTTCTCAACATTTTCGACTCGGACAACACCTCGTAATAGGATATCTTGTGGTGTGTCTGTATTGCTGGGAGGGACGACTCCTGGACAGTCGATAAGGTAAATTCGCTTCATGAGCGTAATGTATTGCCAAATCTTGGTTTCTCCTGGTATTGGCGCGACGGTGCAGACCTTCTTTTTCCGGAGTGTATTTATAATGGAGGATTTTCCTGTGTTAGGGTAGCCGATGAACCCAACAGAAATTTGTTTGCGGTCGGAGTGGAGGGAGGAAAATTGTCGCAGCAGTTGGATAAGAGAACCTTTGCCGAATGAGTTTGTGATAGACGCGTGAAATGCAAGTGTTGGATAGTCTTTTGAGAGATATCTGACCCACGAGGCCTGAGAATTGTTAGTATTTGCAAACATACAAGCTTGAAATATAGTTATGTATGAATCATTACTAAGAAAACCACCACAAGCCACCAACATAAGGGCAGAAGTGGATTTCAACTCAAACGAAACACTGCCAAACTCTTTACGACAGACTCTCCAAGACGGTGAGCTGCCTACTCGAGACCCGGAAGTCAAGAGCGGCGAGAATGGATTCAATCTACCAAAGTTGTAACAGACGGCCTTCCATTGTGAAAAGCACGCAAATGCAGAAGGAGCCTTGACTTAACGATGGAACTGGGGAACAGAATTCGGAGAAAAGGGTACCTACAGCAACACCCGTAGGCACCAAATCGCACTTATTCAGTACGAATATTAAGTGCTTGTGTGGTGCTTCCTCTCGAATATATTTCTCGACACTTCGACATCGTGTTCCGAGGGGATCTCGAGCATCCAGGACGTGAATAACAACATCCGAGGAGTCGATGACCTTGTATAGCTCGTTCCATATTCGCTTGCTTTGTCCCTTATTGAAGATTGCCTCTCTAGCACTGGTGATATGTCCATCATCGGGTATTCCCGCCTCTCCAATCGCTTCAGCTTCAGCTCCAGAGTTTCCGCTCAGTAGTTTCGCTTGTTCCAGGCGGTCGAGATATGTGTCGTGGCTCTTGACACTGTGGTCTGCCATATCTTCCAACGAGCTGACTCCAATCTTTACTCGTTTTCTTTGTGCCTTGGGTCCAAAAGTATCTGCGAATGGTGTGGCCTCCACAGTCATCTTGGCCTGGTGTTCCTTTATTCCATTCTTCCCTTGCCCATCTCGAATCAAAGTCATTGGTAATTTGTTGCTCTTCAGAAGCACACTAACAATTGAATTAGTATGCAGTCTTCGAGATTTGTGAAAGAGGGCTAAGGAGCTGAGGCCCAGCTCCTGGAACAAATTGGCTCGGCGGCCCCCCCAAAAAAGTCCCTGGTTTTGAGCTCTCAAACGAAAGAATAGCAAACTCGAATAGAAAAGAGCCTACCTGTATGGGTCTGAAGCTCGCTCAGCCATGGCTTCTCTGAAGTTCGTGAGGGCATCTTGAGAAATTACTCGGCTGTTCGAAAACCACTGCTTGAAGTTAGCCCTTTTCTCGATGCAATGTCCCCGAATATACTGGCTTTTCTGTTCGGTTCAACGCGTGCTTGAGGAACTTGTTTGGACTGGAAAGCTGCAGCTTTGGTCTCGATCCCCCTGGCATTATGCTGTGCAGTGCCTTTTGTCAAGACGTTCAAAACCTTGACCTTTTTGGCGCTTCTGTAGAAGTTCTCCCCCTTGACTTTGACGTTCGCCATACCATCTCCGACCTTCCCCTCCCGAATCTTGCGATTCTTTTCCTTCTTTCCGGTACCCATGGCTGCGTTGGTGAAGGTTGAAATTGCAACTTGGTGGGGAAATGTTTTTTTTTTTTTGACATTTTCTTCTCGTGTGGCTGAATGTGGCTGATCACGCTAAGGCTAAAGTCTGTGGCTTGACCTCCTTTGCTTCACGCTAGAAATCGAAGTTCTTCCTCGGGACATAACAAACTGCACCCGCCAATTCTGTGTGCGAACCGCAACGATGCGTGGGCCATCTTTATCAGCCAAGTCCCTGAGTTCATTGGCACGATGTCAATGCTCAATCACCTCAATCACCTCAATTCCTCACAGATCTTTCGCCACGAGCAGTCCCCTTGCAGCAATTAGCCCCGTGAGCCCAAAGTTTATCGAAGTTCCAACTACACCTCAACCTCAAGCCCGTCAGAAACTCGACATCAAAGGAACACTTCCCCCTCCTCGAAATCTCTTCCCCGCACGAGCTCTCCGAAAGACATCCAAAAAGTACTTGGATGCCGTCACGAAGGAGCCAAAGGAGCACCGCGAACCTACGAACGAATATGTAGCATGGAAACGACGAATGGCTGCTTCGAGGAGGACGAATCTGCGGGAAGGCCTGGTTGAATTATACAAGAGGAAGAAGGATCATGATGGGGCGGTTGCTGTTCGAAGCAAAATTAAGCAAGAGGACCGGAACAGACGGCTTCGTGCACCTCAGCGAGAGGATGAACGATTGACAGATCCCACGATCAAAGAAGCCAATCGAATTCTTCAGTCGGGTCCTATTCCAGATCCGAATCGTGAAGCTCGGGTAGCGGAGAAATCTGCGAGGGTTCAAGCCAAGGAAGCTGCCAGGGAGGAACAACGGAAGAACGCTTTACACACACTGTATATGCAGGCTCGATCATTCATCACGACCGAAGAGCAGTTAGACGCGAAGATCGAGGAGATATTCAAGGAACCACGTGAAGGCGAATCTGACAACGTATGGGACATAGCGGCCCCGCCCAGTATTCAGGACATGTTGGCGTCGATCAACAAGACGGAGAAGAAAGCAGTGAACTTCCATTCTGGACCTGCTCAAGTAACAGGACAGAGAATGAAAAAGATTGCGGAGGAGTTGACTGGTGGAAAGATGGACTAGATTTGGACCTGATGTGTATATTAAACGAACCAAGGATAGATGCCTTCTCCAGTGTATGAATGTTTACGGAGGACTGGTCCTGGACCTTCAAGAATGTCTCAGGGTTCTTGATTTGACCCAACTGGACTATTTCCATTGGTTTCTTTGACCCCTGTGCCCAAACACTCCGCCTTTGTCGTTTCTATTGCATGGAAGTCTCCAAAACCCATTGTGCTCTCGCAGCATTGCTTTGGCTCCTCCAAAAAGACCAGTGCCAGGTTTCTCTAATTGCACGAAGCGAGAGACCGATGGCGATTTCAGTTGTTCACGCTGTACCATGTTTTCCCTTTCCAGCATTCTTTCAAGCACGTTCGAAACTATTACCCGCCACCCCTCTGTGCCGTTGCCTACCACCCGCGCCGTATATCCATTGATACTCTCGAGCCGCGTTGCCTTTGATGAACCTGATGGGTCTTTTGGCGAGAATTTGTTTCTCAAACTGATTTTTCTTGCCAAGTTTCTGTTCCGTGAGCGGCAATGCGAAGCGTTCAATGGCCATTTGGGGCCATTTTCTGCCAGTTCGAGCATTTGTGCCTGCGCCATGATTTAGCATTGCTTGCTGTCAGGATCAAAGTCTCACAACCTTGCCATTCTGCCAGGGTCATTCTCTGCCCCTTGTGCAATCCGACGACCTCAAGGAAGTCGAGTCCGTTTTAAGGGCGCCATCGTATTCGGAGCATCGATTGGATTGTTCTCATTCGTCCTTTTCTGGACGTATTCGATCAACACCATGCCGACGACGACTTCTTTCCTCTGCTCCAAGAATTCTCTGGCAACAAGTCCACCCCAAAACATTGGCGCCAGAATGAATGGATCTTCAACACCTACCTTCTGAAGCAGTTTATCCAGATCTTCTGCTGCCTTCTCAGCATAAGCTTTCGGTCTGTGATTATTGGCCAGAGGGTTGACTTCAGACTTTCCAAAACCAGCACGATCGTGGATGTAAATTCGAACGAAGGGTGAGAGGTACCGGATTACCAACGGCCATGACGATGATGAGCCTCCAATGACAGATTCTAGAATCACAAGTGGTGTTCCTGGGACGCGATCCGGCCCGGTGGCCGAAAGGAAGAGATTGTGGTTATTAATTGATATCGCCATTGGAAAATCAGTCTGGATGGCATCGAAGAGTGTGATGTATGCACATGATGTGCAAAGGAGTTCAGATTCAGCGGTGTGAACAAGAGGTTTTGTGGGAGAGCCAGAGGACACATTGTACAGCATGCGGGACAATTCTCGGTATTGACGCCTGAGCGAATGGTAACCTAGATGCAAAGAAACCGGATTCCTCGCAGCAGACTGCATACGAATGCGTTAGTTTATGTCTTAACGAAACTTGAAGCCGAAGACGAGGGCAACGAATCTCACAGCCCGAAAATACAAGCGGAAGGGGTCGAAAGGATGTGCACGAATTGTCACTCATCATCTTTAGCTGTCTCGCACAATTTCCATTTCTGTGGCTGAGCATTTCTTAGGAAAGAACTTTTCTTCTCAACCCAGGCTACAGCTCAACGGCGCCTGCTCATCCACAAAGTCGCTCCCCTGACGCCTCTCCCTCATCACCACCTGACCTCAAAATCCCAAGTCTTGTCGATCCACTTCTCAAGACTCGTCGGCACCTTCCATTTCTCCTTTGGAGTTGCCTTCTCCGCCTCTACAATATGCTCTGGAGCAGCCTCTTTATACTTCATGGCGAATTCCGTAACATCTTTGATGAGATCGAAAACCAACTTATATTGGCTTGACGTGAAGCGGTCGATCTTATATATTTCGGGCATGTAATATTGAAGAAAAGTCTTCCAGCGCGTTATCATAGGTTCTTTGAGCATCCCTCTTCCATCTTGAAGTAAGACGAGTCAGCGGTTTATGAGTGAAGGGAGAGTTTCTCGGGCGGGAGGATGGAGAAGGAAAATGGTTACGCTTACGTGCGACGCCAACGATGAATGCTACTTGAAGGAACTCTTTCTCTTCGAAGATCGCTCGTCTGGTAGTTTTGTGATCGGGCTTTTCCATCTAGAGGAGACGAGTGACTGCTTGCAGTGATTGTATTGCGTCTCTGCCTTTGTATTTTGTTTCCTGAGTTGTCTTCACAGAAGAGAGATCTGTTCAAGGGAAATGAGATGGAAAGAGTTCTACAAAGTTGTATGAATTATAAGGAACATAGATGGATCGCGTCCGCTTTTAATTTCAGAATTGTCGGTTTGCTGATACCTTACATTTGAATCACAGGGCCGTGTGGCTTCCGTTATGTTGAATTCGTGAATGTCTTCTAGTGAAGAGTGTTGGATTAATTTAATACCACAAAGCCCCGCATACATCATCAATGATCCTCGCATTTAAGTAAACCCACGCATCACTTCAAGCCGGTGCCTCCATGCATTCACCAACCACTCCGGAACGTCTCCTGAATGCAAGCCTGCATGACTCTATCCTCGGTTCTCCCAACCCCACCAGGATACTCCAAACCATTCTCAGCACACCTACGACTGACGAAACAAATAATGTCACCTGTAGTCCAAGCATTAGCTTCTCAGACGCTTCCCTCCAACCAAGCTGGGAACTTACCTCCAGATATAAGAGCCTGCGCCATATCCTCAGCTCTCTTCTCCATACCAATTTTTCCAGCCGCAAAGAAGCAAATCATGTCCGCCAACACGGCGTTGATGTTCGCCAGTGGACCGCCACTCAAGGCGTTCTCATGCATCGCGATAAGTGTCAATATATCCAAACCGTATACGTACGAGTTAATAAACTGTGTATAAACTAGCATGGTTTCTTGCCATAACTTCTCAACTACGTGTGGACTGCCGTCGAAGTCAAAGAATCTGTAGTTGTCTTCGTAGAAATCGAGGTTGAGTTCACCCATGATTCGTAAGATGGCGGTCCTGACTAGGTCTTGGGTCCAGTACCGCGTCAACGATGCTGAATCCCAAGAGTTGACAGGGAGCGAGGAAGGTTGGCTCAGGAATTTGAGTTGTGGGATTGGCCTTGATGTTGAATTTTTGAATACTCCAGTTGAATAGTCAAGGAACATATCCGAGTCAGTAGGCCCTGGGTCGACGGCGTTGGTGAAAGCTGTAAGAAGTGGAGCAGGTTGAGATCGTGGAGGGCCTGCGAAGATTGGGGACCTTGGGTTATCTCCACCAGAGATGTAGGATGCTGAGTTTGAGCTTGGATCGGCGCCCGCATTTGTTGATGGATTGGGTGAAGCGGGTCCTGGAGGTGTTTTGAATCTTGAAAGCAATGGCCTATATCTCGGTTGCTTGTACGAAGATGGACTTGCAATATCTTGTGGAGAAGTCTTCGGAGAGATCATCTGGTTTCTTGCCGAAACTGGTAGATCATATCTAGGTGATTTCGATGGACTTGCCGTTCCCGAAGTTGGCGGAGCCACGGCTGCTACGAAAGTCAATCGTGAATATGCAGATGTAACGGATGGAGTACCGCGGCCGCTCGTAGCTTTCCCACTATCATATTCGTTGATCCATGATTCCAGTGGACTCGTTTCAGTGGGTCCTGGTGTTGGCGAGAGATTCGTGTTGTCAAACTTGTCGATATCTCGAGCTGTATCTCGTGGTCTCAGGCCTTTGAAACCAGTAAAGCTGTCTGCTTTACTCGGGGTAGTGGGGGTTCTGCCCGCTGTTCCGTAATTCATGTTCCAGTTGGACATCTCTGGTTGAGGACATTAGCAAGTGGCGAGGATACTGGGAGAAGTAGGATCTCGATGGTGGGGACGCGAGTTCTTATGCCTGAATGTATCTTGACTCTTCACTCATTCTAGTAACTCAAAAGCCGAGACTGTGAATAACAAGCGAGTTTCAGCCGTTTGTGACTCATTCTTAGCCACAACTTGGCGGTCCTTGTCCTTCGACTTTTCCTTCCGAGAGTAACATTGAATTCAGTTCCAGGAATTCACTTGATGCAATCGAAGAGAGAAGGACTGAGCGAATAAGTTTCATCATTCAGAATAAAGAAGCCACTCACAGAAAATATAATTCATTATGCTGCTAGATTTTATGCTTTCAGCAGAATCTAATATAAAACCCACACTCCCACCCAGACCTCTTGTTCAACTGCACCTCAAATTGAACAAGCAACCAACGCAATAGGACAATATCGAAAACCACAACGCACTTTGAACATGGAACCAAACACAAAAGCTAGGGAAATAGATATCAAAGAAAGGACATTTCCATTTATTTTCCAGGGACTGGGCTTCTTCCTCGTGAAAGATGGTGTTCCAGAGTCAGAGCTAGAGGAAGAACCGAAGAATCCTCGCGACATCAGCCATCTCTTGAAGAGAGACTACAAATACGAAGCTTTTCCGTTCCCAAATCATTATGCTAGTAATAAGGCTACCAGCGAGACTGCCCCTCAGCAGAGCAATCAAGCATTGAAAGATACTGACTCAGCTTCCCCGAATGCTGACGCACCAATAATAGACGAAAACTGGCCCGACCTCGCCGAAGTAATGGAACTTTCAGACGACGAATGCTTCTTTCACTATAACCGTCTTCTAGGTGGAGACTACCCCTGGGAGAGGCTGAACGAACTCGTACTTTTGGGCATGGAGAGGAAAGACATGGATATCGATGACTTTAGGGAATGGCGGGGAATATGGAAACTTCATAGTCGGTTTCGAGAGACCAAGATTAAGGACGCCAACAACATTGAGGATATAAGATACACCGTTCATGATATCTTACTCTGGACCTTGGTCCTCGACTATTATTATGATGTTCCAGAAGCTGACAGTGAGTTACTCAAGAAGTGTATCGAGAGCCGAAAATGGTACTGACTACGGGCCTGTAATAGGTATCATAGAAGCCTTTGGAAAGAAGTGGCTAACGTTGCTGATCCAATGGAAAGACATCATAATTGACATCAAGCTTATCAATGGCAGGTTGCTCCCAGTGCATGGTGTTGCGGAGTCTGAAAGATATTCTGGCTAGAGTCCTGAAAATGCGTGGTTGGAAGCAAGAATAGCCAGTCCGTGCCGTCACAGGGGGTGGTATATCGTTGAACTTATTGAAAACATATGATAGACCCACAGTCATTTTGTGCAAATTTGAACATCACATCTGCTTGGAATAGCTTCGGGAGCGCTCATTCACTTGCTTGCTGCCCGAATATTCTTGAGTTGCACGCAATATCTCCCACATAGGGTCTGTCATTCAATCGATGCTTCTTCCTGATGAATGCGTCATTCTGTTTCTTGATGTCCCGTGCCACCATATCATACACAAACTCACGTTGAATATGATGTCCAGTATACGGAAGCAGCAGAGCGCTTGAGTTGCTGAGACATTGAAATACTCTCTCTGGAATTCGAAACTATTGCAGCTAGCCGAATCGTTGCTGAAACTGAGATCAAAATGCCGATATGATGAGATGTAAGGCGTCCGTGGAGGATACTCGAGAATTTTGATTAGTGAGGGAGAAGTTACCCTACATTGAAACATTGGTAGACTGGTATGACTGGAGCTGGCGATGCTCAAGAGCTCCCAAGGGAGCTCTCCGAAGCAGAAATTATGATTGATCTAACTAGTGTTGAACGACGCGGAGGCGATTTGAAATCGTCCACCATTCTTGTCTTTCGCAAAGTAGAGCATTGCGCAGGGTCGCTACTGGGCAGTGACTCTCTCCATTTATGTCCCATCAGCAAATCCTTATCCGCCAAGGCGCCCTCCAGAATATCATCCTAAATGAAAAAAATCCTCGTCGTGATCCTTTTCAGACAGAAAAACAGGACAAGTTTCGAATACTGACAAAGCCTCTGCCGTTGAGAAGTCTGGATTGTCTGGATCCAGCCACACTTGGATAAAAATTCCTCTTTGTCGAGTTGCAGCAGCTATTTGGTATTGATCAGAACGAGCATCTTAGAGATTCGATAGAATCAAAACTCACCTCGTATGGCTCTAGACTGATTCCACCATGTAAGTTTCCAAGGTTGCTGAGCTATCAAACCCTCATCGACGTCGTCGAAAGTGCTTGCAATGTACGCTAACACGAGCTCGACTCTCCCGGATATGCACCAAGGAGCTGAGCGTGAGACTTGAGCCCATTCCTGCAGTTCAGAAACGTTAGGTACTCCAACCCCTAGTAAACGTAGGCCCTCATGGGCCCCGCGTGCGTAGTCCAAGAACTTGAATTTATATCCGCTTATCGAATACGAGAACGTGGGCCTATTCCAATTACTTTCAGGAGTTGCGTCCCCAGGGGTGGCGAAGTATCTGCCGTTCGACATCCTTACTAAGGTGATACTGGAGTGCAAATATTTAGAAGTTGTCACTCCCGTGAAGCGGCTGATTTGGCCGCCTGACCACCGGTAAAGATGACTGTTAGATTCAATGGGCTGTTGGTCCCGATGTATCAACGAAGGAAGATCATCACCACCGCTAGAAGCCGCATGAGGATACGGAAACCTATTTCCAACCGAGAAAATAAAGCTGCACGTCGAAAAGACTCTGTGCCGAAGGGACGCTGGATCAATTGGGGAATCCAACCCGTACAGCTTTGGCCAGTTTTTTGGCACTGCTCGAAACTCATTGAGACGTCTATGTGAGGGAGGATCATCCAATCTTGTTGGCTGAGGCGTCGATCTTGGACGAGTTTCCAGGCTGCTCTCCAAAGGAGTGACATTGGGCATGATACAGTATGGCTTTGTTCTTTCTTTGTATTCTTTCGTCCAAGTCTCCGTTGGGATAGTCGCGGGTAACTCCACACGAGCACCGCTTTCAAGACTGGACGAAATACTGTCGAAGATAGCGAGGAACCTCGCATCTATAGATGCTGAATCATGATAGCCACTAATATCGCCGTCAATGCTCAATTAATCCAGGTGAAGTTAAAGCAAAGGGATCGAACCTCTCAATCCCGCTGGTCGCCCATTCATTTTCCAGAGATATCAACATGGGATTCAGCACTCCAGACATCACATATCCAAGCAAGTGAAGCCCTGCTGCCATTCCAAGTAACATACCCTGGCCGGTATCTCCTTCCGCTTTTTCGTTCTGTGGACTGGCACCATCGACTTCAGTAGACACATTTGCTGATGCATCCTTCAATTGCAGCCCTTCGAAAAGAGCATCCAAGTGAGCTTGTATAGAGGACTCCAATGTGTCCAATACCAAACGCTGCTGAATTTGCAGTGAGATCTCCAAGCTAGTATACTTTTGGCTCTGCTGTTCGATCGACTCTCGTAATTTCTGGATCTCCTCTCGTCTCTCTAGCTTCTCCCTCTGCTGGTGCTCTGCGGCAGGGCTGAGATGCTCATCCAACACTTCCTTCAAATCATTCGCCAAACCTGCGAGTTGAGCCGGCAAAATGTTGAATACAGATATCCCTATTTTGGCCAGCTCTTGCTGGGATAGAGCATACGTCTGAGATGATTGCTCCGCAGCCTTACTATATTGCAAGATATCAGATTCGATCATAGGAATAAAGTGCTCCCACGTACAGAGTCTGCAACAACAGAATTGTGTTGAGCACATTTTGAGGCTGCAAGATCGCCGCTTGCAGCTCCTTGATGCTATCCGCAAACAAGGTCCACTGTATCTTCTTTGGCGCCCGGCGGAAAGATGACTTTGAAGAGCCTGGTGCCAGTGAAGCCTCAAATGTCTCAGCCTTTGCCTTGAATTTTTCAACAGCAGTCTTCAGACGCTCAGCTTGCTCAGCAAGATCTTTCCCATGAAACGTATCAGGATATGCCCCAAGGTGTTCGTTAAGCTTGTCGAGTGTCGTCTTCAGGCCGTTGAGGAAGTCGACCGCAGCCTCATACTCGGCTGAAGCACCAGTGCTGTCTTTGAGACCTTTGCTGACTCTGACTATAAGCTCAACACACTTGACGATGTCTCCAGCTGACCAGCGAAACGTCATGGTGTTTGATGATGGATGAAGTGTTGCTAGAGATGAGTTTGGGAAGACTCGAGCCTCGAGGTCGCACGCAAGTGGTGGCGCAGCTTGAACGAGCCACGAGAGCCTCCGGCCGAAGTGCAGCAACAGCCAATCAGCAATCGCAGGACTTAAGAGAAGCAAACTTGTGTCTTGTTCACATTTGGCGGCCATTCAAAAGGATGAAGGTTCGGGGAAGCTTCAACATGGTCGAAGTCGGCAGGGGATTTGGCCTCATTACTTTTGAAGAAAGATTGCTATCCAGCAGTGCAGATCGATGGACGGACCAGTAACCACAGTAATGGAGGAGTGTTCGCGATGCAGCTGAAACATTGAAGATCTAAGTTCTTGAATACAAGTTGGCAAATGATTTGGCAGAAGAGGTGGAGCAGGCTGGAGAGTTTGGAATGGCGAAAAAGCCATCGAGAGTCGTTTGTAAAAATTGCTATTAGTCGTTGCAGAACCTAGACCCAAAACGTGCTTTTTGTAGATCTTTTGACCTGGTGGACATTGGCCAACTCGTCATCTTGGATTCAAACTTGTTCTTGAGGGCGAGAAAGAAGTGTTCCCATGGAGTTTGATGGACTCCTCCCTCGTGAATCCATATTAATTCTTGTGGGGTCCAATCGCGGGGTTTGAAGCATTCCCGTAAAGTTTCATCTCGACTGCTGTGCCTTGTACGGCATTCTGCGTTCGTTTGTTTCAGGAAGAGATTTCGCTGGTGGTCAACATTGTGAATTTGGGAATTTCAGCGGAGATCGAGTTGTCAATTCGCCCAGGTGATCATCATTGATCTTTGGTCCACGAGCCAACTCATTTCTCCAACTATCCACTTGTGTTCCAGTAAAGGTAGGCCCAACAGTGCGATTTCAATCTCTACCATGCGGCCGTCTGAACTCATGACACGACCAGAAGATACAAGGAAAGCTGCTCGGACTTTGGCGTCTGTCTTTCCGGCCTGATATTCCCTTTCAATGAAGTTCGCTTCTGAATCTCTCCAATACGAATAGCCAGATGTGGAATCTTGTAGGCAAGTCGGCGACAAGCATTTCCTTTTGATAGGTATCGGTAGACGCCATAAGGTTTGTTTCCAGGTTGGGCGGCAGTCGAAGTGAGAACTCTGCTGGGCAACAGTTCCGATACAAGTCATCATAGTCGACATATCTGCAGTAGAAAGCCTGAGAGTTTCTAAGAATCATTAATGTCGTTTCCAAAATCTCTAGTAACTTTCATAAATCGTTCTGAGTTGCTTGCGTTTAGCAAAAGGAAAGACGAAGATGCCGTTGTTAGTCATATTTCGTCGTACATTGTCAAATGTTTGCCCCCAAAGCTGATAGGTGACGATGTGTGGTAACGTTTCGAGCGCAAGTAGCTGCCGGGAAGTGCGGCGATGCCGGTATAACTTCGTTTAAAGACCCTTCTTTCCTCCAGCCAGGACCCAATAAGACCTTTCACTCTCGTGGAAAATACCATCTTGTGGTACAGCCGAGATGTGATTAAACCCCTTCGACACGTTTCGATCGGCACAGTTCGTCGAAGTTGGACCCCCTCGATTTGCCCTGTGCCCTCATATGGCTCTCTATACACGGCTGATATGCAACAGTCGACGTCGGTCAATATCCGCTCATTGGTGTGGTCGAGGAGAAAACTTCGATGTCTCTTTATGACCAACCTGCATCGCACGTCATCTGAACCTCGAAGGTTGTCACAGACATCGGGAATATATCGTGCACACTATAAGGTTCTCGGGAGTCTGCTAGCATGCCTAGGAAGATGAAGATACTCGGCTATCGGGCCGTTTCTCGAGGATGAGAAGCAACAATTGAGTCTTCAAGGCGCAATAAAAAGCTTCAAAAACCCCCAGCGTGATGTTCAACTTTGCATCTTTACCTCCAGCACTGGCTGAGAGGTGTTTCAGAAGCCAAAATGGCCTTCTTATATGACAAAACACTTCGGTCGGTCGGCCGAAGTGCATTCGTTCGGACGAGCTGGAAACTGGAAACTGAACAACAATCCCAATTTTTATGCGGGCGTCCTGCTGAGATGAGAGGGGTCTGAAGTATTGATGACTTGAGGAGTCCTCCGTAACGCGTGCGTTACCGCCCTCTTGCAAAGCCCCTTGACGTACCTTTTCGAAAGGGAAGTCTCGATGTCGTCAGCTGAAGCCGGCGATCCGTCATTCATATATCTGTTTCAGGGGCTGAACCTCGGGAAACCCTTATTCGTCACCACCAAACATGAGTGTCCTCTTCTCTCCGTCTCGTTTTCGGGATAAGTTGTCTTTGATTCCATTCCATCCGGACTGTCAGAATTGTCATTCTCTTGATAAGGCGATTTGATAGACAGAGGCGCAGCTATGGTTGAGCCAAGCCCCGGGCCCCAGCCACAGCTCAGTATCCCAGCCACTGTACTTTAAATATCCCAGTTGCAGGGGTTCGAGATTGGCAGCCCCAATCTACTTGCGGGCGGCTCAGCCCCCTCTGGGGCCTCTACGGAGTAAATACTTGATCCAGGAACCATGATTGGGGCCGCTGCGAGAAGCCCTTCCAAGTCTTTGGCTGCTTCTCCAGGCCAAGTCTCCCGCCATCCACCAGCACCCGAACATACCTACCATACCATACCATACCATACCATACCATACCATACCATACCATACCATACCATACCATCAAATCTAATCATCGTCAAATAATTGTCAACATTGACCACATCTGGGCCCGTGTCGGCATCATGCTGACAAGAGCATGAGTGAGCGCCAATCGCCTCGTTGCCACAAGCGAATCCTCCCGAATTGAAGTCAGCAGCAGCCGATCTCCAAGGTGTCAGCCTGTTCTGCGGCCGTGAGTCTGGCTTCAGAAATAATCATCTAATTCCTCTCGGGCAGTCTCAATACTGAGATTGCACTCGTTCTATACTCGCAATGCATTTGCCAAGAGCGTTGGTGCGACGTCAGTCGGGACCGTCTGGAGGGAACAATGGGCCGCCGAATGAACCTCCCTTCCAGCCTTCTGGTGGATCTAGCACGACGACTGCGTTGCCTGTACGTCAATTCCAGGGTCTTTTTCTATCTGCCGTTGTGCTGACAGTCGAATAGATAGTTATTGGCGTTATTATCGGCATCATCGCACTCCTGCTCGCCATCTTTTTCATCCGACAAGTCCGCACGAAACACAAGAACCCGAAATACGTACCTACACCCTACCTCAAGAAGTTATGGAAGAAGTGGGAGCCGTCGTCAGGCTATCGCGTACCTGATGAAAATGAAACCCTGGAACCTATCACCGCGGCAAGACAGACTGGTGTGCGACGGTCTGGCAATCCTCCATCCTCGTTCACGCCTGCGGCCCGGGATGCGGTTGAGACGGCTGTAAATAATGGTTCGAGTGCGGCTGCAGGGGTTGATAGGAATACATCCGTGAGGTCTGTCATGACCTTGCCGGCATATAATCCGAGTGTCGGACAGAACGAGCAGGTCTTAGGACGAGAAGGCGAACGAGGAGGAATCGATGTCGTGATTGAATTTCCAGAGACGGTGGATGAGGAGGAACAGCAGCGCGAAGCGGAGATGGAAGCTTTATACCAGGTCAGACTTGCGAGGAGAAGAGAGAATGAAGAAAGGGAGGAGAGGAGAAGGCTGAGGAGAGAAGCGAGGGAGAGGGGCGATTTTGTCGCCCTGAGGGAGATTTCAGAGCGGCAGAGAACTTCGACATCGACTGCGGGGCCAACAGTTGAGGAATTGAGGGCAGAACACGATCGCATCAAGAAAGAACGGCAACGGGCCGTTTCTTCGGTATCGTACGCGGATCTTGGGATAGCACGACATGATGGAACGAGACTACGAGCGAACAGTCACGAAAGTGAACGGGAAGGTCTACTTGGGGACGCAGCAAGTATTGCTGCGAGCAGTCAATATCACCGCAGAGATCGAAGCACAAGCTCGGTAATAAGCATCGATACGATGAATTCTGATCTTCCATCGCCTGGCTTCACACGAACGCGCGCAGACTCGAGACCAGGTACTCCCTCAAGTCGCAGAAGGAGCGGACAAAGTCAGGTAGGAACGGTTTCCACTTCGAACGAAGGCAGAGCAGGAAGTAGTCCTGAGATGATTGACCACGACGACATTCCCCCGAACAGCCCGCCCGGATACGAGAATATCTCGTTAGATACACCACATGACGAACAACGAGCACCTCTGGAGCCACCGCCTGGTTATTCAAGTCCGGTTTTAGGGAGAGGGGATTACGTGTCGCCAATTGAAGCAGTACTGCCTTCTCCACCAGCCGTAGCCTTTAACGATCGCAGAAAATCTGCTTCGCATGGTCCAACAGCCAGCCATGTTGGACAATTGATGTCAGATAGAAGGTCGAACAGCTCAAACTCCGCAGGATCAGCCTCTCGACCATCCACAGAACGAAGAAGCTCTCGAGGAGGGGCTGCTTTTCCGCAGTTGCCGAGTCTGAGACTGGGAAGTCTACCTTCGATTCAAGTCGACCACGCGGATGAGCGTGATGTGACGGATCAACGGCATTATGGCTACCCTGATGAATAGGTTATAGTACATATTTTGGTAGATGTGGAGGCTGAGGACATGATTAATGATACGTGGGGATGGAATGATCTAGAGGATACCTTTTGTTTATATCTGAGATGAAGAAAAGGAGGAGGTCTTATACCCGTTGTTATCTGATGTTTCATGAGCATGGCGTTTTGGTTGGGTATCTTGAATGGCGTGTGGATCTGAATTGTATAATCTAAAAGGATACAAATGTGAATGAAAGTGTTTACTTCTTAGCCAAGGGCAGCTTGTCTTTGTGTCAGTTAGTTGGAGTTGAAGATCTATTGGCTTTGATTGCGAAGTGGCAATTAAGTCTCTTATGGCAGTTTGACCTCAACTGCCTTCCAGTTCGACCCCGAAGAATGGAAGTCACAAGCTAATCTCACACTTAGTGATAGGGATCTCTCTTGTGGAAATTGAAAGGGGGAATGCGTTTCAAAGTCCTTGGATATTTGGTACCATGTAAATTCTATGTCGAGGATCTTCTCTAAGACGACCGATGAGATGTGCTCAATCCATCTCCGAATGCACAATTGTCCCGACTCTATTAAGCGCATCAACCTATTCGTCCCTCGCTCCGTGCCAAATCGAGAACTAGTTCCGATTCGCAAGCTGCTCCTCGAAAGCCCTTCTGTTGACACCCCAGAAACCAATCTCCCGATACCCTCTCATAAAACCTTCCTCCGAGATGTGGATTTTGCAGCCGGTATCCTCCATGACGCTCTTAATTAGTGCCGAACCATCGGCTTCTAGCCTCTTCATGTCCCTCGGCGATACGATCAAGCCGTCTCGAATACGGGAATCAATGCCGACAGTCATAGGTGCAAAACTGACGAACATGAATACCGGCTTGTCATCTCCAATCCAAATATTTGGCCCAACGACTTGGGAACCTATTCCCGATTCGACAAGACCCATCTCATACTTTACGTTCCGCTTGAAGGCAACTTGGCTTGGGATCAAACCACCGTTGGTTGTTGCAGCTCGCATGCCGAATTCCGGATCCTAGTGGAGAAAATCATGAGGTCAAAGAACAGATTCCACTTTGAAGAACAGCTCCTTAAGATCTCTGCAGCCTCCATAACGCTCAGCGGTGAAGGTGGCACTGGGGTCGAAGCCATGGATTCTTCCATTGCCATCATTGTGCCACCAGCAACTGGGTGATTCAGGTTGTGATTGCTCTTCTCGTACTGATAGCTTTCAATCATTGCAAGTCACAGAATTATCTTGGACTGGACGAAGAAGAGGCAAGTTAGTTGGTAAATGCTCATGTTGTCCGTCAAGCGCAGGATATCTGCTCAGGGATTGAAATAAGGGTGTATGGTACTATTTGCGTAGCCTCGTCGTTGATATAGTTGTCAAAGCCCCGGGCGTCGTAGGATGACATTGCCTCTCGACGAGAGTCTCGACAAGTACAGAAAAGAACAGGAGGTCTTTGTGCCCGTGGGATGACATGGTAGTTATGTCGTTCTGCAGCGATCATCTGGCTGAACTCTCTATTCTCCGCGTCTTTAAATACCAGATATTTCGTCGGATCTCGCTTGGAGGCTTGGGGGAGAGGTGGAAGTTCTCGAGTGGGCCACTGAGATTATCAGAATTGGATTGTGTGCATGTGTGGGATGATTTTACTTCTTTCTGTTTGGCTTTAGTAGTATCTGCCGCCATGTTTGCCTTCTTGGATTCGACGTTTCCTCCTTTAGATTTGCCACTGCTTTAAATGCTTTTGTCCATAGCCTCTGGATGTTTGATCTCTGGGTTGACAGCACGAGCGCTGTTCCTCAGTTAGTCATTTAGACTCTCTGCCATATCTTGTAATGAAAAATTACAGTTCGGCACTGCATGTGCTTCCGCCAATTGTCACAGCAGAAAATTCTGTAGTGGTTTGGGAAATATGATCGGTTATAGACGGAACAATGAAAATGGCCGCATCAGTAAAGGTGGCTTCAGGTGGATTCTCGATGACATGTGGAGCGCTCTACAAGGAGAAATCTATCAAAGGTTAGCTCTTTTGATATCTGTTGACGAAAGTGAATGTTCGCACTGCCTTGGGTGCACCGGCTGCCACTTCGGGCCAGCTTCTACTGTCACCCATGGTGCTCAGAACAGGCATCATTATTGTCAGGCACTAGTCAAGACTGAGAGAGTAAGGGGATGGAGTCGATTGATGAAGGGCTGGATTGCGTGTGTTGGATAAAGAACAATTTCTTCTTGAGTACCTTGTAGTTGACGAGGCAAAAACACGAGGATTGTTGATGGAAGTATTGAAGGGTGGAGCTTGCGAGTTTGAGTGCATGTTCAAATAGAATGGACTTTTGGCCGTGCTTAGTGGCGGGCCTATAATAGGTCGAAGAATTTTTTACAAAATTTCGCGCTTAAAATTAGTCCTTTTTTGACAGAGGACATAGAACGTTGAGAAAAGCCTCCAGGAAGTGTGTCTCGTATATTCAACGATCAATTTATCTCATCGCCCATTAGATTTAAAGAACAATCTCCTGCTTTTCACAAAACCATTTTTTTTTCATTAGCATGACAATCGTTACAACTTTCAAATGGACTTGATGACGAGACTGCATTGTTCTAATCTACATTGGAAGAAGCCAAGCATCCGAAAGAATCAAGTTCCAGACCAACTTCGCTATCATGAAGAACTCCATTGCCAAAAAAGGCATCTTATGGACTAGCTGCAAGGATATGGCCAAGGAAAAACCATGAGTAACAATCCAAATAAAACCCCATCCTTCAATAGGCTCAGGAATGCTACTCCAAAAGGGACATTCGCACTTTCGTGTCAAGTTGTCTAATTTCCAGAATTCAGGAAGGTCTGCCCGAGTGTTAGCATGAGTCGTCGTCAAGGAATCAGTCTACCCACCAATCTCTCTTCAATTGCCTTCTTCGCCGCATCGATGCTCTTTCGCACTCCCCAAAAGCCAATCTCACGCGGGTCTTCTCCCGGATACTCCTCATCGGGGACGAAGATTTCGCATCTAGTATTGGCCTGGGTACGCTTCATGAATCCCCAATCACCGCGGCGAAGCTTTCCCAGATCCTTCCTCGACACGGTCATCCCATCTGGTTCTCGTGGATCAACTCCCCAAGCAGCCTTCGCAAAGCTGACAAACTTGAACGTCGGCTTCTTGTCGTCGATCCAAACATTTTCACCAACACCTGGCATTGTGATCTCTGCGTCAACTCGGGCAATATATCGTTCAAGTCTCGCCTTGAAACGAGCTTGGCCTTTCGTTAGACCATTGTTAGTTGCCGGACGGACGGTCATGGAAGCGTCGACCTCGCCCTGCTTATATGGCCAGAGCTTCGACTTGACAACAACGAACACCTCCCTCAGGCCTGGACAACCTCCGTAACGACAGTCATGGACGGTCTCACTCGAGTCGAAGCCGTGGAGTGCCTCCAAGGTGTCAACTCCACCCTCAACGCCATAGGTGTAGTCATCGTGGTCACAGCATGACTCCCCCTTACCGCTATTGACGATCGCAATAGCTGGGATATCCTCAATATCTGGGGTGAAGACCGAAATATATGTGGACACGCATGTCTCCTCGCCGAAAAATATGATATCGGTCTTCGGATTGTACCAGATGTAATGTTCGTGGAGCTCTGGGTTATTTGGGAGTTGTTGGGCGATCGGGCTATCAAAGCAGCGGAGCTGATACACCTTCTGAGCCTCTTCACGAGACTCGCGACAAACGTGCATAAGTGCAGGTGGTTGACGAGAGCGTGGACAAACTCGGACCCAGTGGTGAGAACCGTTCGCAAGCCCAGTTGGAATGCTCAGGTTCGGGCCCCACTCGAGCTCGATCAATCGACGTTGTTGGCTCATGGTACATTGATAGACCTTCAGTCGAATTTCGAGAGGCATGTTCGGGAAGAGGTGGAACTCCTCGAGGGGAACACTATTGCTGTTAGTGGACTGAAATTGTTGATTTGCAGTGGGGCTTCCCATACCCAGTTGGACGTGGATTGACTACCACTTCCTTTCCCTTTGCAGACTTGATTGCATTCTTGTTTCCTCCCCGGTGATGGCGGTACGTGCCTTGCTTGGCATTGCTCTGAATCGCAGGGACGTTTGATCCGACGGCAGGGGCTCTGGGCATCAATCAGCTTAGCTATTCAAGCATGATCTAAGAAATTTACCTTGGTGTAGACGCAGTTGGGTTGATACCCATCGAGGCAACGCCAGCCGTGACACTGGCGACTGGATCTGGGCCTGTGGCCTGTCTGATGACTGGGACAGCAGGAACGACAGGAGCAGAGCGTCCGGTAGAGGCTGCAGAGGCACTGATCTAGGAAATTATCAACATCTTTCAAGTTCTCTATGATGGATGCGAATACTTACCGGCTTGCGGCCGGCAGCAATATCAGCCCACGTCATTTTTGCTGATGTTGATATTGATGAATGGATTGATTGTTGAGAAGAGAGATTTGGTGCTTTGCTGAGCTTTGAGTGTCCTGAGACGGGCGGCGTCTTGGTTGGGATTGATGCAAAACCAAGAAGAGTGTGTACAAAGTATAGTTTGTCTTAGCCAAGTGCAGTTTACTGTTGTCTTGATCAAAACAGTTTGTTGAGGTGGAGAAATCTCGAAGTTGTTGTGGGAAGAAATATTTAGAACTTGGGGGTGATGAGGGGTATAAATATGCTTGAGGATAGCCAAATTCACAGTGACCCAAAAATCTCCATAAATTTTCCATGAAATTTATAAATCTAGAATCACATTTGGCTAGGAATGAGGATGAGCCCGGCCATGCAGGATAATCGACGGATAAAGCCTTCATGAATTGACTCTTCTGCCTTCTTTGATTGAAAACGTGCTTTGAAACCCTTGTTCATATATCTATATGTACAATGCAGTTCCTGATATGTGCATCTTCATCCTTACACTAGTCATGAGGGAGTGTGGGAGAAAAAGTCAAGGTCATGTCAGCCACCCCTTCTCACTCGATAAATTCAACATTCAGCAAATCCACTTTGCTACTAAACCCAATGTCTAAATGGCTCAAATTCTGAGTTCTTAAATGCTTCAAAATCACTCCCGTCAATGTAAGAACCAGGCATCTCAGAGCAATGAGCTCTGGCATTGGCTGCACTTCTTCCAGTTGAATGGGCTGGAGTCCCAACAACGTTGCGTTGTTTGATAAACTACTTTGCAGAGAACATTGGAGATCTTTTATATCATATAAATTCCAAAAGTTTGCTTGGCATTCGGAAGTTTTCAGGAGTTTGTAATTAGCCCAACCTTATGACTTCCACTGCTTGGCTCCCTTATTGTTTGAGTCGTATTCCTGCCCTCATTGGCTCATATTAAGAGCCACGTAAAACCTAACGAGATAGAAAGCAAGCACTTGTCTTTCTCTCAATGATACCTGGTACAACCATCCCACTCTGCTAGGGAGCAACATCACACCCTTTATTCCTCTCTAAGCTCCTCCTCCACAAGCGAGTCCATACACGCCGTTGTAAACTGTGGCACCGAATATCACGTGATATGGCCCGCCAATCTCCTTGACTGCGTTATAAGACCCAACAAATGATCTAGCATCTCACTGTACAATGATCCACAAGTCCACGACAGATAATACCTGGCATTGATAAGGGCCGGGCTGTTCTTGACTCCTGCCTCCCGTAGACAGCCTTCCGCTCTCATCATCCTCCCCGCATTGCGTCGCAGATCCGGATCGCCGTGATATCAAAAACGCCCATCACGACCTCATCGGCATCAAAGTAAACCATCCAATTCTTCAAGGAACAGGCTCATCCTCTTGCTAGCCAATATGGACGACCTTATCAAAGCTATTCACACGACCCCGATCATCGACAATCATGCTCATCCACTCCTCACCCCAACCGCCCAGTCCAAATACCCTCTCCTCTCCATCACCACCGAAGCTCATGGCGATGCCATGCGAGCCACAACCTCTTCACTCTCTCACATCCGTGCCGTGAACCAGCTCTCATACGTTTTAGGATGTCCTCCGACCTGGGAAGACGTCGTGAAAGCCATCGACATCGAAAAAGCCAAGCCTCATCACGTGTGGCAGAGGCGCTGTTTGGAAGGCATCGAAACCATCCTCGTTGACGACGGCCTTGATGGAGGAGACGAAGTTTATGACTACAGCTGGCATGATAAGCTTGTCCGAAGTGAATGCAAGCGTATCGTGAGGATCGAGAAGTTGGCGGAAGAGATCATCGATGCCTTGCTCAAGCAGCCTGATATTGAGCCCGAAGATGTGTTTGGGGCCTTGCGAGACGCCTTTGAGATTGCTATCCAGACGGCTATTGATGATCCTGAGGTTGTAGGCTTCAAATCTGTCATCTGTTATCGCACAGGGCTAGATATCTTACCGTTGGTGAGCTCATCGGCAGTGAGGGATTCATTTGTGGATTACATTGCTGGTTTGCAGGATGCGGGGGTTACAGAGTTCAAGAGAGTTGATGGGATGCCGCTGAATTCTTATTTGGTAAATAAGGCAGCGCAGCTCATCTCATTGAGTCCAAAGCACAAGAAGCCGTTGCAATTTCACACCGGGCTGGGAGATAACGATATCACGCTCACCAGATCATCACCCTCTCATCTTCAAGGCTTCATCAGGAGATATCCGACAGTTCCAATTGTCCTTCTTCATGCAAGCTATCCCTGGACGAAAGAAGCGGGTTATCTTGCAAGCGTCTATGAGAATGTCTACGCTGATATCGGAGAGGTATTCCCATTCGTCAGTAGGGAGGGCCAGGAGAAGGTAGTGCGGGAGATCCTGGAGCTTTGCCCTACGGAAAAGATCCTGTGGAGTACGGATGGACATTGGTTCCCGGAGACTTATCTTCTTGCTGTGGTTCAAGTTCGGGAAGCTTTGGAAGTGGTAAGTTATTGCCGACAGGTTGAAAGTCTGAGCTGATGTTGCAGGTACTCACCGACTATGTCCAAAGTGAAACTTTGACAGTTGCGCAGGCTGTAAGAGCAATCGAAGACATTTTCTTCAAAACGTCCAACGATCTTTACAATCTCCATATCCCTTTCAAGCCTCTTGTTAATTCAACAATCCCTCTTCCAGTTCGATCAGCTACGAGATCTGATGAGGACGCACTGACTTCGTTCTTGAACGAGTACACTTCCACGAAGTTTCTTCGTCTTCAATACCTCGATTATACCTCCACGCCTCGAGTTCGTATCATCCCTGTTAAGAAAGCCCTCAGTCTTCTCGACAACAGTCCGCACCTCTCAATTGGCATCACAAAAGCCTCACTTGGCCTCTTACAAAACGACACCGTCATTCCGGGAGCTGGCGCAATAGGCGAATACAGACTTCAAGCTGACTTGTCATCCCTCAGACCCGGCCCATATGAAGGATATGCGTTCGTGCAAGGTGAGTTCCACGAATCAGATGGTTCCATTGCAGATCTGTGCCCAAGATCTCTCCTTCGTAGAACCATCGTGGAGTCCAAATCTCAGAATCTCGAATTCCTGGTGGGCTTTGAAATCGAGATTGTGTTCATGTCCCGCTCCGAAGATGGTGCTCTCCAAACACTCTCCAATTCTGGAGGCCATGCATGGTCGTCGAGTCGAGCCCTCCACGGAAACAAAATGCTTGACATGCTCCATCAAATCTATGATAGCTTGGCTGTCTCTGGCATTTATCTGGAACAGTGGCATCCAGAGGCAGCGCTTGGCCAATACGAATTCGTTCTGCCCCCTCTTCCACCGCTACAGGCCGCTGATGCTCTTCTCCATGCCAGAGAAATTGTCAACACCGTGGTTGCAGGCTACTCAATGCGAGCAACTTTATACCCCAAGCCATTCTCTGATATGGCCGGCACCGCATCCCATATCCATATCTCAATCTCATCGCCAGATGGAGACAAGAAAGAGGTCTATGAACCGTTCTATGCAGGGATCTTGAAGCATCTTCAAGCCATCATTGCATTCACCTACTCCTCCCCCTCAAGCTACGACCGAATGGCAGATAGTTGCTGGGCTGGAGGACGATGGGTGGCATGGGGAACGCAGAATCGTGAAACTGCCTTGCGCAAAATCGAAGACTCGCACTTTGAGATCAAGGTGGTTGATGGGCTTGCCAATGTCTATTTCGCCTTGGCGGCTATCATTGCAGCCGGAACACAAGGTGTGAACGATAAGCTAGACCTGATATTGGGAGATTGCCTGAAGGATCCAGCTCAGCTGAGTGATGACGAGAAGAAGGCCCTTGGGGTCAAAGATATGCTGCCAAAGGATCTCGAGTCAGCATTGCAAGCTTTGGGGGAGGATGAAGAGCTGATCAAGATGATGGGCAAGGATCTTGTGGTGAGGTACATTAAGGTCAAGAAAGCAGAGATCGACTTGTTGAATGGGATGCGTGCTCCCGACAGGAAACATTGGATCATGGAGAGGTATTAGCGGATGTTGGTAGTGCCACCAATTTTATTTTTTTTCGTTCTACGCAGGATCTTCTTTCCGCAATGGGAATTCTCTGGGCTCTCCACTTACCGCAATTGATTTGAAGTCCAATTCTATTTCACTGCACAAAACGCGATGACGCTACTTCGACTTCTGGATTGGGAGGGATCAAAGGGAGAACAAGAGCAATATAAGGTGGAATGAGGGTGGTTGGAGAGTAAAGTAACTGGATGATCATCCCCTCTTCTGTTCACGGGCGCTCATATCCTGAGAACACGTCTGCTCTTTGTGAATCGATGAACTACGTAAGGGTTTAATTTGGAAAGGCGACCGAAAGGAAATGAAATCTTGCTGATTTTGAACTCCACCAGATCTAGTGATGACTCCATCTCGCAGCACCTTCAAGCTACCCACATAATACGCATACTCTGCCGTAACACCAAATCGACGTTTACCTGCAATTCACGACAATCCTTCAAGATCTCCATGTACTGCCGCCTTGCCTGCTCAGGGAACGGCTCCTCATCACCTTTCCAATTCTCCAATATCTCTTTATTTCTTCCCAAGAATTCCTCAGCCACGACTTCCAATGCACAGTTTAAGAGTACATGGTATACTTCAAGGGTACGAAACTTAAGCAGGTAGTCTTTCGCTGCTTTCCATTCCTGCTTCTGAAGGGCTAGTCGCCAAGTTGATGCCCATGCGGCATGCAAACGCTCAAGTGGGTGATGGAACCTGAGGTCAGCCTTCAATACGGCTTTAGTTAAAACCGTCTGTTCTTCCTCAGGAACATAGACCTCAACCAGGTCGAACAGAGTTTCGTCGCGGTGTGTCCATCGGGTCCAATTCACCGAGAGCAACGTGTGGCAGTAGGAGGAGTCTTCGAGGAAGTGCAAAGCATAGTGCATATATTCTCCACCCGCTTTCCAGTTCCTGAGTAATATCTCCACTGCCCGGGGAACCATATTCGTGTACTTGGCTAGTAGGTAGAGGTTCTGAGAGTCCGTTCGGGAGGCAAAGAACATTAAGGATGAATTTACTATCGGCCCATGTTCGTGGAGAACGCTGAAAAGCACGTGTGGGACACTGTTGTGCATTGCGTTACTGATGTGACTGTAGCTTGACATGCTCGATGTTCTCGACGGTACTGGCCCAACTTGGAATTGCCTTCGATATGGATCCAGAGGGTCAGTATTATTTCGCAAAGTGATCAATGTCGATGAGGGACTCGATTCGCGCGACATACTGACGTCTCCGTTGATGGAGGAGTCGGAATTGGGGGGTGAGGAGCTGGCGATTGACGGAACATAACCCGATCTGGGTGACGCACCTCCCGAATGTCCTGTCGGGGATCGAAGTGTTCTTCTCCGTCTGTTCTTCCTTATGTTCCATTCGTCAAGCTTTAACTTCCAAGTACGGGGCCTGAAGTCAATTAGTTTTTCCTCCTAAATAAGTCCACTTCTTCAATTCTTACGATGCATTGATGCCATGCTCGATTCTCATTTTCTCCCGCAGCGCCTCCAGGGTGTAGCTTTGATTGATATACAGCTCCTTAATAACGTCTTTGAACTCTTCCCAGTTCTCATGCATGACGAGTGTTGAGTGGGAGTCCGTAGACTGACCAGACACTGAGAGTATACAGATTGGAATAAATGGAAATTGTATCAAGGAGATGCATGGCACTTGATAAGGATTTGAACGGATAATCGATCTTTGTTATCATGGTCTCATTTTTGGAGAATTCTCTCGTTAGGCATATGGCCTTTCCGTGGCTGAGCTGCCTCGCTCAAGCCGGGCGCGAACCCCACGCCCAGACGTGGGAGTAATTGGCGGCTGCACTTTCATCCCGCACGTTCCCCTGTGACGCGTTGCAGTGCAGAAAATTAATAGTGAGAGTTGAATGGCCAAAGGATAGAGGCTGCAGCTTTAGGGGAGAAAAAGCATTTCCAACAAGATTGTCGCCCATTTGTGAAGAAGGAAGTTTCGTGACCGCAGCTCAGTGCGTGCATCTTTCTTCCGCATTTGACGTCCACCGGAAGTACTTTCCGGGTCGCCTGGGCCCTGTCGTGTAACGTCTCGTACTTCCCACAGTCATCAAGTGATAGCTCCCCCTAATTCCCCCACATGCCCCTTAAAATTGCAAGAAAACAATCCGTGTAGGACAACAATCTAAGTCTGCCTTAGCTATCTCTTTCCATTCGAGCCATCTTGGGTTTCCCACCTGCTGCCATTTCGTTTCAAGCTTTCCTCTCGGCCAAATTCTGACACAAGTTTCGACATAAAGCCTCGCGCTAACCTGCTGCATATCTACGCCTGTAAATCTCCGACGTGAGATCTGTCAACTGGTGCTTATCAGTCTCCACGTGGGTCACTGAAATAAGCAATTATGAGATATGAAGCAAAACTTAGAAGGTCCTTTGTTCACGATCCCCGGAATCCGTCTCAAATACCGCGAGAGGCACAGCGGCGGCGAACTCCATCCTTTTTCATACATAGGTTTAGTTGCTTCATTTTCTCTTACCTTCCTTGTTTTTTCTACATTATGTGTGTCCTCTGCCGAAGGATCTATCGTCCTCGATACCCTGTTTGTTTATCTTTTGACCACCACTTCCCAAGCAGTCGCTACGCTTAAGGGAACTTGCGCAAAACTTGCTCCAGGATTGCAAAGGCTTCACCAAAACCTTTCCAGTAACTCGCAGGTTTCTTGCAACGGCCCACCATGGCAGCTCTCACCCGCATGGCCGTCTGCTGAGGACGATGGAATTGATCGCAGTTGTCCGCTTACGTACGGTCGGCAGATGGAGTTGGCAGAAGTTGTCATGAATTACCCGAACTACAATTGTCCAGGGAATCCAGCGCCCCGTGTGTGGTAGACAACTTGCAAAAGTTGTTCCAGATCGAGCAGAACTATGATCCGTTCTGTACGATCCACCAAGGGAGAGTGATTACAACGCCGGACTGCGTGGCAAGAGGACTTCCTAATATCTTTACGTAGAAAGCCAGGTTGGGGCAGTTGTCGTTAAGGCTTTTACTTCGGAAGTTGGAGGACAAGGGAATAAGAGGGTTGGAAGCTCCTGGACCTCTTAGGATGTATCTGCTCAAGTGTTGACCCCCGTTCGGTTGACTAGCTCGCGTGCCAACCTTATTGTCCTTGCGCCCAAAAGCTCATACCCCAGACAGGGTCCTCTTATAGAACTAAATAAGAAATTTTCCTGTCCTCCCCCTAGCTTAAGCTGTCTTTCCTAAGCTAAAATCAACTAATTTGCACATTACTAACGTTTCACAAGACTCTACTTACCAACTATGAAAAAGTCCCACTTCCAGGTGAAACGACTTCGATACCCACGAGGCTTAAAGCGTTAAGCCTTCGTACTCTACGCCACCCAGCAGTCCGCTGGGGGGCAATTAAGTTCAAAGCTTCGAGGTTGCACATACCCCAAAAAGAAGTTGCACGGGTTACGACAACAGACAAAAAACGGCACGCCTACTTCAGCGCATAGCCATGTCCGAAAGGACGTTAGCAAGTAAGTTATTCCTCCCTCACCTATGTCGGCGATTGCTCACTTTCGTAGTCGAGACGCCAAGCCCTCGATCAGTACATTACCACATCATCCACTGCGTAGCGGGGTCTCCGCTGGGCTTAATACTCTCCTATCTTACTTCACAAGTAAGTCGTTGCCCTCTTCAAAACTTCAACTTCTTCTCACATTTGTAGTCGGTTGGCCGAAGCTGATCGATAGAACCAACACCTATTACCTTCTCCTAAGCAATCGCTTAAGGACATTGCCCACAATTACATAGCCACAGAACTCTTTCATGTGGATAATCAAGTAAGCCCTCCCTTCTCTCAGTAAATTCTCTCACTAACCTTCACAGCTCTCTACTAGCAGATTTCTGAGGACCAGGAATCTAACCCTCTCGATTCAGGTCAAAAGACCAGGACCTTCCGCTTCGCCTTTGGCCTAGTAATCAAAATTCTCATCGTAGGTACTATTTCTTCGACAGCTTAAGCACAACACTTTTTTTTTTGGCCTTCCCAATCTCATCGTATATCACTAAAGGCCTCGACTTCCAAGACCGCTAAGCAGAACGAGGCAAAATAGCTAAAACAAGCGTAATTTTCGCAACTTATCCTAAGCTACCCTGCCCTTCGTCGTCGCGCAATTCAAGTAGCACAACGACATCTCCTGCCACCATGCCCTCAGCTGGAACCTCGAGTAAATGCCACAAATTCCTCTTCAACGTTGTACATACCAAAAATAAAGATATCTCGGGTATAGCAACAGACAATCATAGCACGTCCACTTCAACTCCGGCTATAACCACACTCCGCGTCCTCCTCTTCTCTTGATTCTATCCTAACTTTGCGTCACATAAGCGCTTCCTTGGCCTGTCATAAATAAAGATCTGGGGTTCGGAAACAGCCGCCTCAGGGTTTCGACAGCTCTCAATCACCGCTCTGACCACGTAAGTAATGATCTCTTAAGAGACAGTTTGAGCATGAGAACTAATTTTTTTGGACCGCTTTTTACCTTCCGAGTCACCTACCATAATTGTGCAAAGCAACATAGTCACATCATAATCCAAAAAGGGCAAAGAGGGGACAATAGTGGGATATCACTAACAGTTTACACTCCACTACTCATACTACAGAATTCAATTCCACATTCTCCCGTCGCTCACTGAACAGCTTTGCGTATTTACTCAGTATCCTTAGATGCAGCCATAACCTCCGCATTGAGTCTCTCGATTTCCTCTCTCGCTTCACGATCTGCTGGGTCCTCTAATTCCTTAACTTCGGCTGGTACAGATGCTTTCTGTTCAACAATCGGTTCAGACTCAACACGCTCGGGCTCTGCCTCAGCCTCTGGTACCTCCTTTGCAACCTCCAGCTCCTTGACGGCGCCAACTTCGTGGATCTCTTCCTCCATGACCTTGGGGGTTACTGGTGCTTCAACATCGGGGGCTAAAGGTGCCACAACTGGCTCATCCTCGACCGGGGCTGGTTCCTCCTCAACTACAACAGGCTCCTCAACGTGGCTGACTTCGGGCTCCGTTGCCTTTGTTTCCTCGACATCCACCTCTGGTTCTTCAACTGGCTCTATGATCTCCGCTGGAGCAGTTTCAACCGGTGCCTTTGCGACTTCTTCCTTGGCAGCTGGAACAGATTCAACAGCCTTCGGCTGCTCTTCCTCTTTAACTGGCTCATCCTGGGACGATGATGCAGTCGCATTCACCACCATTGGCATGGCGTTAGGAGCAAGTTGCTTCGGCGCTTTAGCTGCAGGACTTGCAAGCGGCGTGACAGCCTTTGACGGTCCATCCTTGGTTGCAGGCCTCTTTACAGATTGCGATCTCTTCGGTGGGGTCAAAGGAGCAGCCTTCTCCAGAATAGTCTTCGATGCAGAAGAGGTGGTTGGTCGCATCATTCTTGCCAGGAAGCCTTCATCGGCGGGTGCAGTCTGGGGAAGACTTTGATGGGATGTCTGCTTCTTGAGTGCAGCCGGAGGAGGACCGAGGGACGGTCTACTATGTCCGGGCTTCAGGGTGGATGGCTTTCGGGTTAGGGTTGACTTTCCGGTTGTACTGGCACGGCTAGGAGAACGTGATACCGCATGGTGTGCTTGAAGAGTGTTGGTGGGTTGAATATTGCCTGATGCACGGCTGAGCGATTGCCTGGAGGATGTTTGTGGAGGTGCTGTAGCAGTCTTAGAACCAGATGAGGCAGTATGGGCAGTAAGAGAGGCTGGAAGCTTGATAGGTCGGGTGGGAGACTTTGGTCTGGGCTTTACGAAACCAGTTTGCGGTGGAGATGGTTGGATTCTCGTCTTGGGGGCTGAACCATGTGCTTGAGTCGTTGTAGGTTTGCTTGCAGGCTTTGAGGTACTGCTGGATGCGAGTGATGCTCTGCTTGGCTTCTTCTCGGGCTGTTTCTCAGTCTTCTTCTCAGGTTTCTTGTCTGGGCTCTTTGCTGGTGCCTCCTTCACTTGGGTCCGAACTGGCGTGGTTGGGGTCTTCGGGACTGGAGTTTTGATCTTCTTCGGCGAAACTTTAGCTGCGGTGGTACTTTTGGCGGTTGAGATAGCAGCTGGTCTGGAGATAGTCTTGGCTGTGGTAGGCTTGTCCGAACTCTTCACAGCCGCAGGCTTTGCACTTCCATTTGTGTGTCCATTTGAAGGGCCAGCCGTGGTCTGCTTCTCCTCAACCTTCGAAGGCTTTGTGGTCGGCTTTTTCTGATCACCACCACCAAGTCTCTTGTCCGATTCGCTTTGCGGGGTCTCAATTGCCGACTCCGGTATTGTGTCCTTAATAATAGTACTGCTCTTTCTCGCTTGAAATTCGGTAGCAATCGACTCCTTGCGCTCCACAGTCTGCTTTGGATGCTCCTGCTCATCAATGCTAAAACTTGTCCGCCGCTTCGACATGCTTGGTTCACCACCGCTATTCTCTCGCTTCAAAGCAATGCCCATTTGTCCACTTCTCTCGACTGTCACAAAGCTCGTCCGTACTTTCGAAAGCGGTCGTGGTGATGTGCCGTTGCTCGCAACCCCTGAATTCTTAGCGGCGCTTCACGCACAAAGACGAGATTTACTCACCAACTGAACCCGCAGGTGAACGACCTCGATCTGGAGGACTCGAGGCTGTGTCCTTATTCTCGAACATTGCGCGCAGGTTGCGGACGCCTCCCGACATCTTGGCGGCTCAAGATCAACCTGTGTAGTGTTCCTTCCTTCTCGAGACAAATTCGAAGAGATTTCGAAATATTTTCGGAAGCGACGAAGCTGCCTAGCGATCCCTGAGATCGTCGAGACCTATTCAATATTCACCAGAGCCCAGGGTGTAATCGCGGGCAGAAGTAAGGCCCAGGTGGCCGAGTATCCAGGATGGGCCCAGCAAAAGACACGCTGGTTAGACGAGCAACGTAGCACGCGACACGGTATCGTAAACAACGCGGTATCAAGACGGGATGGGACAGCCCAGAAAATAGAGAGGTGAAGAATGTGTCCAGTTCACGGCAAGCAAGAAGGTGGTTCGCGGCTCGCACACTCAGCGTCTCGAAAGCATATCAGAGGTTTTATTATGCAGGGGCACAGTGGAATTAAAGCTTTATTTGGTGGTGGGGAAGCTCCTTGATGCTGGAAAATAGGGGGTTTTAGTAAGAGCTTTGACAGGGGTTCACTGCCGAAGTCGATTCGCTCGGTTGGTAGGGAGCTGGGGGGAGGGAGATGCCCGAGGATGGGAAATAAAATATCTGAGACCGACATCGCAGCTGAAGCAAACAACCAACAATGGCTGCCAGAACCCTGCGCATAGGTATGTGACTGCTCAATTGGAGATTTTCAATATATCTAACGTATATATAGGTCTCATTCCCGGCGATGGGATTGGAAAAGAGGTCATCCCGGCTGGACGACGAATCCTCGAGGCCTTGCCTGCGTCCCTCAAGCTAAAATTCGAATTCGTCGATCTCAAAGCTGGTTTCGAGACATTCGAGCAGACCGGAGCAGCTCTGCCAGACAAGACCGTCGAGATCCTCAAGAACGAATGCGATGGCGCTCTGTTTGGTGCTGTCAGCTCCCCCTCCAAGGCTGTCAAAGGCTATTCATCTCCCATTGTTGCCCTACGCAAACGCCTTGATCTCTATGCCAATGTTCGACCTGTCAAGAGTGTCATGACGGCAAAGAATCCGATTGATATGGTAATTGTGCGGGAGAATACAGAGGATCTGTATGTCAAAGAGGAGAGGACGTATGCGGCAGAGGATGGCAGCAAGATCGCCGAGGCTATCAAGCGGATCTCTGAGAAGGCTTCCTTCAGGATTGCTACAATGGCTGGAGAGATTGCTCTGCGAAGACAAAAGATTAGGGAGAGTGGAGCTCCGAGCATACACAAGTCGCCAATGGTTACGATCACCCATAAGTCGAATGTTCTGAGCCAAACGGATGGCCTCTTTCGAGCAACTGCACGGGAGGCTCTGGCGGCTTCGAAGTTCTCAAGTGTAGGCGTGGAGGAACAAATCGTGGATTCTATGGTTTACAAGCTGTTCCGCCAACCAGAAACGTATGATGTGATCGTTGCGCCGAATTTGTATGGAGATATTCTGTCAGACGGAGCAGCAGCTCTGGTTGGATCTTTGGGTTTGGTGCCAAGTGCCAATGTTGGAGAGGGATTTGCAATTGGCGAGCCATGCCACGGAAGTGCTCCAGACATCATGGGAAAGAACATTGCCAACCCGATTGCCACGTTGAGAAGCGTTGCGTTGATGCTGGAGTTCTTGAACGAGGAGGCGGCGGCGGCGAAGATTTATGCTGCTGTTGATGGAAATTTGGAGGCAGGCAAACTTCTGAGTCCTGACTTGGGAGGGACTGCTACCACAACCGAGGTGGTGGAAGATATCCTGAGACGTTTATAGATATGTATGAATAGAAATGTCCCCTGCCTGGAGGTACAATGGCATCTTAACCTCTGTTCATCTATTTTATACACATCTACTATCTTATATTCGTGACAAGAAGAGTTCTTCAACGCCTCCAATGCAAATATGATATACACCACCTCCCAATGCTGCCCATCAAACAGCCCTACACAACAGCATCCCGCCCACCTTCCTCTCCACACACTCCCTACTCTCCATAATCCCCCTATCAGTGCTAACGAACAAACACTCCCCCGGCTTCCTTAATCCCGCCACAAACCCCGCATCCCGTCCTCTAATCAGCTTTCCTAACCCTTCAACATCCATCCACACCCTCTTCGTCGGCTTGCTAACCATGCTCATCTTGCTCAACACCGGCTCGTTGTTCCAGTACTTCATGCCCAGCCACAGCCGCCGCGTGCTTATGTTCTCTTGTGTGACAGGTTCCGGGATATAGGAGGAGAGGTCATCGAGGGGGGGTGGGTTGAGGCCGCCACGGGTGACGGAGGAGAGGAAGCCGGCTTGTTGAAGCGCGAGGGAGATGGTCAGGATCATGTTGGTGGAGGGCACGGAGGTGAGCCCTAGGCGTGCTTTGGAGGCGTTGGAGAGGTGCGAGCAGACGTGGGAGAGGTGGACGAGGGACATGATGGGTGGTGCGAAAGAGAGAACGCTGTGAGTTGTGTAGGGCCCGCGTGGGCGCAATGGGTAGAGAAAACCAGTTCGGGAAGAGGTGTCGGAGAGACAATTGCGTATGCAGTGCTGGTAGGTTCCTCGATTGGTTTTTAGTGGAGTTTGCTGCGTTTATATCTTCAGCGGAGTCAATGCTGAGCTTGTCCGAGTGAGAGATGAGGGCTCAATCGTGGGGAAAGGCTGGTCTTTGATGTTCAAACTCGAGGCCTGAAGCTACAAATAATTTTGCCGATGCTAGCGCAAGTAGCCCTGTCATGTCTCCTCGACAAGTGAAATCAAAGAACTAACATTGTATTCTGAATTCTGGCCTGATCTGGGCTTTCGAGCTCCTTGAAATATCATCGTTTGTTCTTAAAACCTCTTATTAGTTGTCTATTGTGTATTCATGGTTTTCAAAAGGTAATTGATAATCACGTGACCAAGATTAACTCTTTCCCAATCTCCCTTCCTTCCTCTCATGTCGATAGACTTAGATGGACCCAAATTGAGGATCATCAAATCAGATGGGTCTGCAAGAGGCCTTTGTCTTGTTATGCATTCTATAATCTACGCTACATAGGGAATAGTTGATGCCCAAATATACTGGTGGTAAGAAGCAAAGTCTTTGAAGAACCTGAAGCTCTCCACCTCCGGATATGCCTCACAGCAATGTACAACACAACAATTTGTTTTTATTTCTAGTGCGAAGGTCGTAATCATTATCCATACCAGCTTTTTCCAATCCCCTCTCAGCCCCATTTCAAATCCCATTCTCATCCCAGATGTCTACAATCCACATCCAACGGCCTTCCGCTGATTCCACAAAATTGACTGCTTTCCTTTGAGAGATGCGGGTTGAAGTGAAGTTGAAGTGTCCATGGACGGCTGTTGCAAGTCAAATGAGAGAGCCAAGGGTTCTCATCGGGCGTGCGTCTATAGTATTGGCCTGAAAACTCAACAATTCCTGCTTGCCAGACGAAATCAGGCCAAGAAAATTTCCTGTCCATGGAGCTGACGAGGGAACCGATCCCCAACTAGACCGTGCTTGTAATATTTCAATTCGAAAAGCAGGAAAGACGGGGAGAAATCAAACACACTGAACGACTTGATACCTGCGCAAGGGCGAAGGAAACCCCCTGCATCTGAGACCCGGCCGCTACCATGCATATAACTTTCGTAAGTCTCTAGTTCTGCCTGTTGAGAAAAGTACATTCAAGAGCCTTCTACTTGAGGGACCATGATATATTTCACTCTTGGTTCCAAGCATGCTTGATATCGAGATTTTGCAAGTCGTGCATTGTGAAAGTACAGGGATGAAGAGCGAATGCGGGCGGGATCCATGTCTTTGCACTTCTTCTGCGCCCGCTGTTTTTGTCGCCTTAGATATCTGCCTTTGTACAATCCTCCAAACATCCAAGAAGAAGGTTTCGAACAGGTTCTATGGTGTTCCGAATATACTTTTGTATGCTGTTTCTCAGTTCATTCGAATAGAGGAGAATTCGGGAGGGTTTGAAGTTGAATGGATTTGGCGTATCTAACGTTCTATATGCAACTAATTGGCTCAAATGAGTTTCGACTTTCAAGGGAGGGTGATTAAAATCGATGCGCGAAGAGATGGTTTTGAAATTAGGTGCGAGAAGAGAGAATAAAAGGGGTGAATATAGAACAGGTGGGTGCGCGAAAATGACGGGTGGAAGAGAGGAGTTGGGGATTTAGCGCGATCAGCCGAAAGCTATTTATAGAAGGTGATTGGCCATTCAAACCACCAGAACGTACATCTTTGCCGCCGGGCATCTGCACCTGCACAGGGTCAAGTACCCCGCCAGCGTAAGTCGCGTCACTCTCTTAAGCACATCTCCTTCCTGTATTGCACTTCCGTTCAAGTATCCAAGAAATATCTCAAAGTCCCCTATACTGTTCGCAAGGCGCCAGAGGCCGACAGCATGGCAGCAAGACCTGGAGAGGACGTGGCAGCCACCCTGTGAGCTTATATCTGAATATCCGAGCGCAAGCTTGTGATACTAACGACAAGCAGCTTTGCAGATGTACATTACTACTATGGGAATCCGACAGCGAAGCCCCCACATCACCGATTTGACAAAGGTTCATACGTTTATCTCTTCGAAAACGCAGGGCAGAGGAGAGCGCGCCTAGAGGTTGCCAACAATGCTGGGATGCCGGAGCAAGATGCTTTCAATGGCTGTGAGCGCATATATAGCTCTGATGATAGCATTGCTGATGCTTGAGTTTAGATCTGGATCGCACTCATCTCCGATATTCATATAAACACTCCAATCTGGTTACGTTGACCGTCGATGGTCAAGCTGGCCAACAAGCGCCCTCTCCAAATACTCAAGAATGGCATCTTCCAACATTCGATCCCAAGAACGAGAACAAATACATGTACAAACTCCATACTGTGGACCTATATTTCTGGACGAAAGAGGATGCTCTCCAATTTGTGAATGGGATTCGACGGGTTCTCCCTGCTACGCAAATTACCATTCTAGACGAGCCCATGGCTCCTCCGCCGCATCACGACGACATGAGTCCTGTTGTGCAGAAGTTAGAGAATGTGGCAATTTCAGATCCTTCCTATCAGCATGGTCAGACAGGAATTTCTAGGACGTCATCAAATACTTTCCCTGGACCTCCTATTTCTGCCACGCCTCAAAGTCAAGAATCAGCCAACTTCGCCCCAATGGCTTACAACCCAGCAGCACCCGCAGCTCCCGAAGCTATCAAGCACCGAGAAAAGACACCACCCCCAGAGGATGGAGCTGCAAACCCTCTTGCAGCCGCAGCCACTTCAGACCAAGGTCAAAGCTTTGCTCCCACGTATTTGCAAAGAGGATTGTCGGGATCCCCAGGTCAAATTGGTCAACCACCGCAGACTGCTTATTTCACTGGTCCTCCAGCTCCTCCACCACAGCAACCTCCGCCTCAGCAACAGGTCGTATCTCCCTTTGCCCAGCACTTCCAACACAGCTTTGCCGCACCCCCTACCACAGCTACAATATCGAGTCCCTACGCCCAACCTCCACCGCCAGTCTCTGCTCCACCTCCACCAGCGTACCAACAACAACCCCCCCCTCACATCCCCGTAACGCAATACGCCAACTACCCCGGCTCACCACACTCGTCCAACACCACTCCCGGCATCTATTCCCCAGGGGTCTCCTCTCCTTTAACCTCACCAGGAATCTACACCCCCGGCGCGCCACCAGGAGGGTTCTCGCAATTCCAGTACAATAACCAGTTAAGCAATACGCAACCACTGATGACCGATTACTCGATCCATCAACAGGTTTACAGACCAACAGAAGACGAAGCCACGCATCACAAAGCCAAGGCAGCGAAGCCCCAGAAGGGGAAGTTGGAGGCGAGAGCCGGACAGCTAGAGAAGGGCGTGGGAAGCTTGTTCAAGAAACTCGAGAAGAAGATCGGATAGTTCCTTTCTTTCATCGGCGCGGCAATGATGATTTGGATGCATAAAGAGTAGGCACGTTTTGTATTGATGAGCGTAGTTTTGCGAGCGTGGTTTTTTTTATTTCAGATATTTGTCAAATCTACCAAGACGTTTTGCTATCAATGCCCCAAGTTCTCTGCCATCCTGGTAACCCAAAATCAATCCTATACTCCACCATATCCCTTTTCCTTTTCCCAGTCACCGAGTCCAAGTCGGATCACGTGACATTGCCGGCCCTACTCGCCACCGAAAGAAGAATGAAATACAAGCAATTACGTCTCATCTGCACCCTCAACTAGAGTGTTTGCGCATACACTGATGGAACATAACCATCGAATTGTGTCCCAACGGCAGCGAGAGCATTACCTGGACCTGTGGCCTCCCCGTGTGTTGTTGTGGGATAATAGGAGTCTTGCTGTGGTGCATAGTACACGACATATTGGCCTTCCAGCCCGGAGTCCGGATTGGAAGGTGCTGCATAGACAGAGGAAGGAACGGCGTAAGTGTTCTGTGCTTCCGATTGATGGGCAACGCTCGTGTATTGGGCTTCGTGGTGGAGATATTGGTGCTGTGGGGAAATGGGTTGGTAGGAGTTGTGTTGCTCGTATGGATATGTCGAGTCGGCCTCGTTACGTTCAAGCGGTGTCAACCCAACTGGTTCGTGGACGACTCGGGAGTGCATAGAGTCGGGCAAGTCAACACCAAGGGAGTTGAAGCCGGCTTCGAGTTGGGAGGTGTATTGGGTATGGACGGTGTGGAGGTAGGATGGGTTTTGGTGAAGAGAAAGTTGAGAGTGCTCGTGCTGGTCGAGTACTTCAGGGTTGATGGTATGATATGGTGAGGCGGAGGAGGTGTGGTGTGAGTTGTCGGAGGTATCTGGTGCTGCGTGGTAGGGGATTGAACGGCCGGAGAGGGTGGTACCTCTTCCGGGAGTGGAAGGTACACTTGGGATGAAAGTTAGAAAAGGGACATCTGTGGCAGCAGCGGGGATAGGGGGTTTGGGTGCAACTTACGGTGTCGAGCGACGGCTTGTCTTGTGTTTGGTCTTCCTTGAAGGCATGTTTGTACTGACTGTGCCTTGTGAACGTACACTTGACGTGGGGATAGCCGTCTGAATAGTTCGCAGTCTGGGAAGGGAGAGAAAGATAATAGTGCGGGGGAAGAGTGGAGCTCAGGTGGGAAGCAAGCAGACTAAATAGCTCTCCTGGGGGAAGAATTGCGAACCACATTTTAAACAGAAGTGCAGAAGGAAAGAGGCAGAAGAGGGACTGGAAAGGGATTTCGAACTCTTCCTTTGCATTTGATATCCGGGACATGGACCAACCACTCGTTGGTCGAATGGGATGGTTCAAGAAAGTGCAATTGTCGCCGCAGGCGTGGAGAGTGGAGGCAAGCAACAGGGGTAGCTGAACCGAGCCGGCCCACCTCTGAATCCCGTGGAGAATATGACGAGAAAAGAAAGAAACGGAACGGTATTTTCGAAAAGTGCGGCCCATAATGACCCCGGCACATCCTCGGTATCGAGATCTTGGCGTCGTGGTGTCCTGGCTGCTGCAGCCACCGGGCTACAGTTGGTCAAATCCCAGGACTCCCACGACGGCCGCGTACCAGCCCAGCGCTCCGGACCTTGCGATTCGTGACGGGGCAGAGCACCCTGGGATGCAGACACATTGCCAACGATTCAATTGGTGAGCTGCTACAGGCACAGGCCCGGCAAAAGTGCAATCCAGAATATCGTCATTCTGTCCCCACGGCACAGATGTAGGGAGATAAACCTTTGTGCCCCGTAACCAGCTTGACAATGGCGCATAGGAAACGTAGACTATACAGGAATCTAAATAGACTGAGAAACATTTTATTGCAATGGAGCAGTGGAAATGTGTGGAAACGACGACACTCTAGTGACGGGTGCTGCCCTTCAGTAGTATGTATACCTGGGGTAATCCGAGTTAAAGAATTATTTCGGACGATCTGGCCCCTTCTTCCTCGCTCCTCTTCGTGGCCTCCAGTTCACCTCAGCAAAATGTTCCAGTCTTCCAGAAGAAACACCGGCTGCATCGCGGCCTGCATGTGCTGCACTAGGAGGCCGTTTGTGATCCCGGTGTCGAAATTATGGACTTGGAATGCTTTTGGGAGGCAGATTAGGTTTGCTCGCCCCCAGCCAGGCCAGGTTTGGGGCTGAGTGGCCTGTCGAAGGCTGCTGACTCCTGAGGGCCTGTTGGTTCGGTGGGGGGCCAGGGAGGCCAGGGAGCGAACGCGGAAGAAGGCGTCCGCTTCGGGCGAACGATCTGGCTGAGTTGAGTGTTGGCGATCCCTTGCTGCCAGGCCTGCTCTGGGGTACTCAACTTTGCGAGACACGAGGGTAGGTTGGGAGGAGGGTATCCAGATGTATCTGCGGCGGTGCCGCAGTACGGCGGCTCGTGTGTTTCCGACAAGGCCTTAAAAAGACGGCTGTGACCAAGAAATGATCAACCAAGGGGTCTGCCGCGCTGTCACCTTGGTCTCACGCAGAGGCTCTACCTCAATTGCACCTTTGCTGCTGGAGGTGGGGTGGTTCCATGCTTAATAGAACCAATCAGACCGCTGCCTGGCGCCGCCAGCAAAGGCTCATCCCCCACGTCAGGAGAGTCAAACCTGTGGCATACTTTACATTCTGTTAGTTGCCAGGTGTGGAAGATGTAGAAAGTGCAACGAGCCCTCAAGTACCAGGGGCATTCTGACAAGATCCTGCTGGTGCTGGAGAAATGTATCACCTGCATGTTGTTGGGCAGATTTTTGAACTGTGGCATTTCTTGTGTGGTGAAGTTGGCCAAAGGTGCAAATTGTGAAGAAATGAACCCTTCATTGATTTCAGAACAAATATTTAAAATGTCAATGAGGATCTAGAACTAATCCAAATGCCGCGCCTGAGAAATTACAACTCAAACTCAGCGCACTCGAGGGCGATACAATCTGAGAATGTTTGACCAAACAAAGTCGGGTTGCACTTTTGCACTCCATTCCAGCGACGGGAGGAAAGAAGGCTGTTAAATCATCCCGGAGAGCCCCTGTGCCGGGCAGGGGAACCCCCAGGCTTTTTTTTTTTTGGTCAACATCAAAGCATGCAGCCAGGTCCCGCCCACGCCCACAACACGGCTCCACGGTCCCAGCACCACAGAGATCATACACAGGTCTTTTACGGAGTAGGAAAGAGCAACCTGGGGGGCTTTCGAGGCTGCAGGCGGAAGGACGCCATGCCCACAGACACTCTCACCGTCCCAAGCAACAAAACGTGGAAGGTGGGTCTTTGGAAAAGCAAGCCGGGGCGCTTTGCTGCAGGTGGTAGCCCATCGGCGCGGTGCAGGCGTCGCAACTCGCGTGGCCGAGGACAGAGGGCAGAGGGCTGCGTGGTTCTGCTCAGATGGCATCGGCGTTCGATAGCAGCTGCCAAAGTGCCGTCCCGCATCCCACCCACCTGCACGTTCTGGAGTCTTGCAGGAGACCAGACATGAAGCAGGAATCTCACTAAAGTGCAATAACGAACTCCGCTTAGATGATACCCTCTGTTCAAGAGAAACACGTGGCAAGTGCACTGGCATGATCTGTCTACGAAGGTGCAAAGAATTGAAGGTTTGATCCTCGATTTATTGCTGAGCCATTTGGAAAGTCCAGTACTTGGAAAGTCTCTCCAGTGCTCCGATTTTACAGTTGTCATCCCTCAGCACCGAGGGTATATTGGCGAAGGAGACTGATTATTTCAGCTCACGACAGGCCAAGTGTGGAGATGTTGATTTTTGTGTGAAGCCGAGGTGCGCAATTGGCTGAGTCTGGTATGACTGGGGCAAGTGTCGTGCAGCGACAAAGCGGCCGGTATTCTAAAGACGGCGATACTCGACTCAGCCCCGTTGAAACGGCATTCGGACGCACCTGTCGAGTCACTAGCTTCGATCAAATCTTCAGCCTTATGTTTCACATAGCCCGATCCTCTCAATCATCCTGCTTCGTGATCGTTTTGATATTTAGAGATTCGTATTCACAGATCTGGGCTTATTTAACTGAGATGAAATGTCTTCCTCAAAAGCAATTTCACACGGGATTCCTCTCCACTACCCATTCCTTTTCTTCTCACGAAAGCACACGCAGCCTCCGTTTTCCCACCGAGCCTACGATTTTTTCTGAGTCATTGAATTCGTCATGTGTTTCACTCTCATCCGGGCGGCTCTTCTGGCTGATCGAGTCCACCGCAGACAGCAAGCAAAAGAAGCAAGAGCTACCGCCGAGCAGAAACAGTAATAACAATATGCCAACCCGGCAGCAATTTACACGGTAGATGGGATCGCTGGCGTTGCCTCCGCGGACAAGGCACACCAACCGCAGCCAGCTATTCCACAGATTGCTTGAGTCCGGCTTTTGACGAGCTACAGCCGAGCTGTGAAAGCGAGATTTGAGCGGTGGCTGCAGAGTGGTAGAGGAATGGAGATCGATTACATGTTGGCTTTTGACTTCTGCAATACTATTTCTTGAATCAAGTTGTGTCCACTGTTTGGTTGGCAGTTTTCCCCCAGACGGTGCGAGTAAGGCACACCTGAACTCTGTGCAAAGTCAATTCCCTTAAGGATGCAAACTAGACTTGCATTATGCTTGTTCTCTTGCAAATCATTTTGTTGTTACTAAATCCTGATACTTTGGCTTTGAATGCACTCTTAAACCCCCCTCCCACAAGAAGCTCTGATCAAGGTCGGTGGGGGTATCGATCCCACTGTTGTGACACCTCTAGCGAATTGCTTACAAGGTATGCGCACTTCCAACTCAGGTCATGCGACAACCTATGTAATCTAACAGCGATTGAACTCACTTCCATGGTGCAGAAACCAGCGAAGAAGAAGTCCTCCATCCCAATTTCGTTCACTGCAACCTCCTTTGTGCCACCCGATCCAACCGTCGCCGATTGCCCCCGTGCTCTAGTTGAGACCACCGGCAGTAATCTTTGAATGAGCAAAAGTGCAAATGTTCAGCAAACGGCAATGACGTTGCGGCAGCCCAGGGGGAGTGCTTGGAGCGGCAGGGCCACGACTGCTTTGAGAGACGCGGAGTAATCCCAGCGATCCTCGAAAGTGCACTTTCACACACCCTTACAAGTGAAACGACAACGCTTCTGACTCCAAAATCAGAATCCGGTTCGAGCTCATGCACTTTGGTGAAAAGTGCAAAAACGGCTAGTGTGGTGCGGCCAGCAGATCTCCCTGGGCCCGGTCTCCATGCTGATGGTCGCCTTGAGCTGGCCAATTGGCTGGGGATCACTACCAAAGCTCAAGCAAGACAACTGCAGCTGCAGCTGTTCTCCGCAGTGCCGCACCCAGACTGCAGTTTGAAGCAGCGGATCCAGGACCGTTTTGTAGTCAGTGCCTGGGCCTCGCCAGTTGGGAAAGGGAACAGTCCCGAACAAACCAGTTCTTCCTGCAGGCGGGGGATATACTACTGCAGTGCGATACACTCGCCCGTGACCAGATCCAAGCATGTAATCTATGCAGGGCATGCATGGCATCAAGATGAGCGCGGGAGAAGCACCGCCAATTTAGCTACGACTAGTCCCCAGTGACGCACTGGGTGCCGTCCAGCACTGGGCTTGCGGAGTTGCGAATATGTCCCAGGATCTTGCAGGCGAACAGGCTGTCATTCTTGTGCCTCCGTGTCCCGTCTCTGCTCGACCCATCTGCACAACTGCCTAGCAGTTCGGGAGACGACGCCAGCCACCTGCGCCTCGCTGCCCAAGTTCCAAGGCGGGACTTGTCCAAAGGGTTTTGCATCTTTTGCACTTTTCCAAAAATTGTTGCTCCAGAAAGGACTCACCGACACGACAAGTCTGCGATCATCCCTTCCAGGATCGCTGAAGAAATAGCACGATCGCACATACTTGCGATTGGCCGTCACATGGAAGATCACAGGGCCAGTTCAGCCCGCAGATGAGCGCCACGGCGGCAGAGATCGTTCGCGCATACAAGAACGAAGCCGAAGTCAGCTATCGTAGATTGCACTTTTGAGGTCCAGTCTTCCTTTCAATCGTTTCCCAACCCCGGCAGGAATTCGATAACTTTGCGCTCATGATCTGGAGCATACCGCTCCCACAAGCAGAGCCTGGGCTATCCAATCCGAAAATCACCATACCCAGAACGAGGCTGCAATTTTCAACTTCGCTCACGGCTTCACAGAGCCGTGGGTGGGCTGAACAGCCATGCCCAAGGACTGGGATTATCACAAAGCGGAGATAGAACGGCTGTACATGGTCGAACGACGATCATTGAAAGATGTTCGAAATATTCTGAAGACTCAATTCACATTCGATGCCTCGTAAGTCATGCCTCAGCTCACATGTTCGAGTTGATCATAACTAATATCATGGTTAGGGTCCGAGCCTACCGCATGAAGCTCGACGAATGGCGATTATGGAAGAACAATTCCAAGACTGAACGTCGAAATGCAAAGGCGGTGACGCGGCATCGCTCTCACAATATCGAGGCATCCGGATCAAAGAAGAGCGTTTCAACCTCGATTGTGACGGGGATCCAGTCTCCTCCGCTGGTCGACGTTCCTATGACACCAGTAGACTCCGTAAAGATCTGTGGGGTCCGTGTTCCAAGCGGACCCTTGGATATCTCCGATCTGCGTTCTCTGATTTCCAACGTCTACCTTCGGCCAGAATATGGACTAGAAATCATCCTGGTGAAGTGGAAATCAGATGGCAAATATCTGAAAGCTGCTTTGAGTTATCTTTGGGATAATAGGACTTGTTTCCAAATATTCCATCAAACTCAAGATGGAACAAGTATATTCCAATTATTCGACACGAAGCTAGACTATCTTGAGAAATTTTCTCTGTCAAAAAGGTGCTTAGAGATCGACTTCGAGCTAGCTCAGGGCATAGATGGGTTATTTTTTGTTCCATACTCTGCAAAATGGAAAGCTCTCTGGAGAAAAGCTTGTGCATTACGGAGTTGGGACGACGTGAAGAAGTGCCTGAATATGATCAATCCAGAGTTTTCGGGGCGACATCTATTCAATTCTACTGCTCTCCCCTTCCTTGCGGAGAAGCTGTTGCGGAAGAACATGGAGCTGTTGGAGCAATGGAGAACTCGAGGTGCTCTCGTCACAGCCAATGAAGCAGAAATTGCCATCACGCCGCTTCGGGAATCTATGGATATCTTGAGCAGCTTTAAAAGGGACAAGTTTGATATTGACACGATCTGGTATAAACGATTCCTGCAATTCCTCCTGTCCAACGAAGCTCTTGGCAAATATCAAAAAAGGCAATTGGAACAACTAGAGGAATGCCAGAAGAAGTTTCTCCAACTGAAAACCCTCCATGAATCAATTACTGGGGCCAACGATTTAGCACAGAATCTTCTGAATACAGCAAATCGTGAGTCTGGCAGAAATTTCGATTTGTGACGAGGAATGCTCATCCGCCAACAGTTTTCCGGGAAACCAAAGCCATCTTGGACACTGTCCAACCTGGGGAGGTGTCATTTTTCGATGAGAGTCTCACTCCACGTCCTTCCACACCCACCACGGCCCAGCCAGAGATCTTGCCCAGCACTCATATTGAAGTAAAGACTCTGCTCGAAAATTTGTATAAGAGATGGTCCTGGGAAGAAGATATTAAAGGCGACGTTATCGACCTTCTCAAGCATATTGAAACCCGCTGCTCCTCTGGTCCATTGTGTTATGCCGAGAACATCTTTATTCTTATATCAGCGCCGCTGTTCATCTCTCCGAGAGACAAGGTCCGCTTCACCGCAGATATTCTTCTCGAAATCGATAGATTATATGATTATTTCCCATCAGTGCGCGAGAAGGATTGGGATGCATGGCTCATCATTTATAATTCGTCTAACCTGCGAAAGCTGCAAGAGACTGTCAATCTTTCATTTCCGCTCAATTCTTACCTCGACGATCGTCTCCAACCAGAGGCAGTCGAATTGATTCTGAACGCATTTCTTGTTCTCGCTGGAGAGCGAATTCTTGTCAAAACAATAACGAAAATACGATATCACACAATGGGAGGAGATGTGCATGAAACTGGACATGCTGAAGTCCAGCTCAATCATTTTCGTCAAGTATATATAGACATCTTGGACAAACTTCATGCCCTAAATTTAAAGGTGGACCAACAGTTCTACGCTTACCTTGGGGAATTGCTGGCTCATGAAGCCACTGATGAATTGGTCTTTGAGACTTCCGAGGAGGAGTCTGGCAATTCTGGGGACGATTCCACTGAATCTGACAATGAGCCTATCTAACCTGGCGAGCAGTTGGCTCGAAGGGCGAATCTTTGTTTCATACCTATTCATAGCTTCATGAACTAAAATCCATTGCTAAGTCCAGGGGTTGGAGTTCCACTTTAAAGTGCACAATAGACGTCCTTATTTTGATTAAACGTCTCCCAGCTCGCACCTCAGATCTACCCCGATATTGCAAATGCCCAAACAGCGAGTTTCGTGCGACAGCTGCCTTGTCACATGCAGGGAGAGGCAAAATTGGAATCACGTGGTCGCCAATTAAGGGGCAGAACGATAACCCCCCCCCTCCTGAATGGCCCTTTAGTAACGCCACCCTGAAACCTCGTTTATAACCCCCAACTAGGGAATATCAGGTGCTTTCCAGAATCGCTATTGACTATACACCCTTGAGATGGCCAGTGTTTGGGTGGTGTTATCCTTGGGCCCACTGTAAGTATTCAAGGGAGGGGATAGTAGGAACCAAAAAATTAATACATTTATATGTCACTGTACCTTTATAGAAAACTCCCCAAAAATACCTCAAGGGGAATAAACAATCCTTAGACACTGTAAGTGTCTGACGGACCCTATTATCTAGACTTTTGATCTTCAAGACACCGAAAGTGTCTGACGGATTTTGTGTTTGATGATCGTGATGTAGATGTTTATTTTGAAATATCCAAGCCAGAGGCTGGAATGAAAAGTTGTTTTGCTTTGCAACCTGGAGAGAAGAGTTTTTAATATGTAAGCCAGAGGCAGAGATGGTTTGGTTTCGCTCTAAGCCTAGGGCGATGAAGATTGTTTTTGTTTCAACTCCCTAGACTAGGCTGGTAAGAAGAGTGCTTAACTTCAAGGCTCTTGCGAGCATGTTAGTTATGCACGATTCTAGCTACCAAGGCTCTACTTATGTTCCCGAGGTAACCCAAATGGCAAAAGTTGCTATTTGAAATTATACAAACTGAGTGGAGTAGGTCATCCCGAGAACTCTGCTCCTGGCATGAGGATGTCGGAATTTTGAGGCTACTGGAGTCAGTCAAGATTGCATTTTTGAGAACATTGAGAAGTTTCCGCTTGCAGCTATTTGATTCTGGTCAAGAAGTAATCCGCAACGCTAGTGATGAGACAGGAAGCCGCTTAAAAGAGATAACAAAAAACAACCGCTACGAGACCAGGAGTTACCGCTTTGATCCAGGGCCGACTCGTTTTCTGAAGCTAACAATGGCCAACACCGGCGGCTTTGAGCCCGAGACCAATCCAAAGAATGACAGATTCAACATCATGGATCAACAATCCTCATGGCGAGCCTTCCCGTTCCACTCAATGCCAATAATCACGCAACTAGCATAGCTAGTTCCACGATATCCGAACCCTCATACATTGAAATTAGCCCGGATTACCAATCCACTTCCGTCGGCTGAAGGGTGGCTGCGCAAAACGTGGTTGAATGTCCACCGCCGTGCCAATGGATTCGGCTTCTCATCAGGGGAATAATTAGGATCCTCATTTTTACAAATTCCACACTCTTCGAGCGCACACTGTTCCTCAGATGGCACTTTCATAAAGGACATCTTCCAACAATTCGAGAAGAGAATGTAGTACTTTCCGCGTACGTTGTCCATAATTCGATGCCAGTTATCTTGTCCAGGCGGACTACTGCATACCTTTCGTCTGCGTAGGACCAGATAAACCCAGCGTTGAGGATATGACCAAAGCGTCCGTTTGATTGAACGAAACGCTTGAGTTCAGCACCCAATTTGTCTAGGTAGATGTCAGCATAGTCAATTTCGCAAGGACTCAAGAATTTTTTCAAAAAGTGGATGCTCCTTCAGATGGTGCTTGACGCAAAGGGTTCGGGCACTCACACCCAAGCACTCCGGCTGGGACTTTGACCATAATTGGATCTCCGAAGAGTTGGAATTGATCCCAGCCTGCATAAGCAAATAAGGCGAGCCCTTTCTCATTCACTGGCCAGGCTTCTAGCTCAACTACGGGGCTTTGCGAGAGGAGAAAATCTGGCATAATATTCTGCGGTCGAGATCGTTCTGGCTGATGGTTCCGCTGAATTGCCGTCTGCGGAACAGATCTCCAGGGCCGATTCTTGAGTTGATCAAGAAAAGATGGACGCCGTTGACGAGCTGAAATACCGGGGCGGCCCCGACCATCGAGAAGCTGACCCGCCTGTGGTCTGTTTGAAGGACCAGCTGAAGCTCTCATCGAGGATGCACCAGGCTCACTACATCCAATTGCCTTGGTCACCTCTTGCACTGGACGCTCCATATTGAAACTGTTCTCTCCATCCGCGCTATTTACAGGACCAGCTGAGCTTTTTATCGAGGATGTAGCAGGCCCACAAACCTGACGGACAATCTCCTGCATCGTTTCTTGGCTCGGCAAAACCCCACATTGTTGGCGAACTGTGGCGGTGACCTCTTGTATCCATTCGTTCACTCTATTCGAGTCTAGGTTCGGCTCCGCAACCCGATCGACGATCTCCTGTGTCGATTCCTGCATTGGGACAGGCCCGCTGCTGTGGGGAAGCGTTTGTGCCAGAGGCTCCATGTTAACAATGGTCTCCCTATCAGCTCTGTTGGCAAAACCAGCTGAGGTATGCACCGACAATGTACCAGGCCCACGTTGTATGGCCTGTTCGAAGGTCAGGGGAATCGCAGGCACCACAGATGGCCTGTTGGGGTTGTTGCCTCCACCTGCTCTGTTTGCAGCAGGAGCTGGAGCTGGATTCTGAGCCTGTGCACGCATACCAGCTTCAACTTCCTGGAGGGTCAACATACGTCGTCCGCCAGGTCGAGCAGGTGTAGCAGAATACTGAGCAGGAGTTTCGAATCCTGTTGGTAGTGTTGCACCTTCAGCATGCCGAGAAGCAGCAATGCCGCTGCCAGGTGCGGAAGACCGAGCAACAGTGGCATAAGACTGAGCAGGAGCAGAGGTAGACCCGGGATCTTCCTTCGAAGGCGATTGAGCTGGCGATGCTCTGGAATTGAGAGTCGCGGGTGTCCCTGTGGGACTTCGATTAGCGGTCGCCCTGGTATCGCCAGCCACCTGTGCCCAAGACTGCTGCTCCACGAAGGTGTTGGGGAAGTAGCTCTGAGTGCTGTAATAGCTGTCCTGAGAGCTGGGTGTTGTCATGGGTGTCGAAAGGGCAAATGAAGGAGAACTGGAGATGGTGGGCCATTCCTCTTCACGAGGCTCGTTAGGCGAGAGCTGCATTGTTCCAGCTGCGGGCTGTAAAGATTGGTGAAGTATTGAAGAGAAAAATGTACAATTGTGGTAGAGAATACTGTCTGGAAAGTGGTGCGATGGAATATGTATTGTTGTTGAGAGAATGGGCTGCAAAACAGTTTGCGAGATGAAGTGGGTAGAGGTTTGTGGCCCTTTGCTTGATGTGGAGGAACTCAGGAACCGCATTCGGTCTACCCAGTTGGGAAGGTGCGGTTGCCATCGACAGTTTCGAAGAAAGATTGGCCAGACGAAAGTGAAGGGGAAAGAGCGACCAACATCGAAATACTTGAAATTTTAGAAGACAAAAACCGTTCAATCCAAGGCTACCGCAAAAGAGAAAAGGGCGACCAAACCGTAGGATCCCATGTGCTTGGATGCCCTACAGTCCACAGAGAAGGTGGGCTGAATCATAAACAGATTAATTTATACCTGTGTAGTATATACAAAAATGCTACCAAGTGGAATGCAATAGATGCCTTTCCCGCACCAACGCAATGCGCCAAAACCTCACAAGTTCTTAATCTCATACTTCTTCCTCAAGAACTCACCCCACTTCAAAATCGCCCACGGCACAGGCAGCAGCGCCAAGCCAATGAAACCCAAGAGACTGTTGCCCCAGCCAAGTCCTAAAGTATCATACATTTTCTGGCCGCACAGCGGAAGCACCGCGCCCATGATACTCCTGATGACTGTATTCGCAGCCAAGGCACTCGCAGCATAGAACGCAAAGGCATCAATCAGGTACAGCGAGATGCACATGAAGACTGCGATGTTGCCGATGCCGATCAGGACTGTGGCCAAGATGGGCACGATCCAGTGGACTTTGTATTGCGCCGTCCAGCCATAGATGAACAGTCCAATGGGAATAAGACAATATGCAGGAAGCAGAGAAGTGAGACGGGACTCTGGTTGCAGCACAGCACCGTCGCCTGGCGCTTCACCAGCAGCTTCCATGGCTTCTTTCCTCGCCTTGAAGACACGGTCTGTTGACCAGGCAAAGTATCCCACTCCAAACATGGAACCGAATCCCAGGCCAAGGAAGGTGAGGCCGACAATTCCGGATGAGAAGTGGTAGGCCTCTTCAAAGACAGGCGTGAAGGTTGTGAAAAGGAGGTACAGGTAGCCGTATATGACCCCGACGTAGAGTGACAGTAACAGGACGATTGGAGACTTGACGAGCATTTTCATGGGACGGATGATCGAATGGAGGAAGAAATCTTGAGGTGAAAGGCCGACATCGAGCCTGGAGCGCAGCTCCTTCTTTCCAGTTTCGGCTTGTAGCCGGATCGTCTTGCGTTGGAGAATGACAACGGCATACGTCTCTCTCATGAAGACTAAGCTGAGAAGTCCAACAAGTCCAGAGAGCATGCAGAGGACCCAGAACGTCCATCTCCAGCCCTTGGCTTGACTTAAAAAGCCGCCAGCAACAGGCCCGACTGAGGATGTTAGAAACTTCCAACGAAATTGAACGGTGAGACTCACTGATTGGTCCGACAATAGGTCCCATAACAAATCCAGACATTGCCTTTCCTCTCTTCTCTTGAGTCACCAGGTCTGCAATCGTCCCACCTCCATTTGTCAGCGGCGCGCTGCCAAATACGCCCGCTAGGAATCTGAACCCTACCAAGAAGTTCAGATTCGGCGCAAGGGCACACGCAATATTGCAAGCTAAGAATAAAGCATTGCAAGCATGATACACGGGCAATCTACCATAAATCTCGCTCAGTGGAGCGAAAAAGAGCGGGCCAACGGCGAACCCAAGCACATAAACCGAGACCACAAAACTAGCCAACTCAACATTGCTACTCTTAAACTCTCTCATTAACTCCGGCACACCAGGCGCAAACATCGAGGATCCCAGCGGCGTGACGAAGCAGATTGCCGATACCAAGCAAATATTCAGGGTCTTGATCCACGGCTTAAAGTTAATCGGGTTCAGAGGATCATCAGGGCCGTCCCACCAAACCATATTCGAATCGTCTTCATCAGTCGAACCTGCCTCTCCCGCTTTCTCGACATCATTATTGGTGCGATTCCTCTCTATGCTTCTCCTGGAGGCCTTACGGCTCAGCGCGATCGATTGTCTCTGCTTCAACTCCCCTTGTGCATCAAGTATGTAGCCTTCATTCGACGGTATATCGGCATCGTGCCCTTCATATGCAGCCAGCGTCTCTTTCTCCAAGTCCGTCAATCGAGGTTGGGGAGGGGATGGCCGCCGCGCATGTTGAGTTTGTGTTTCCTGGGCTGGGGCTGCTTTCGGCTCCGCGGCTGGGCGACTCATATTCGCGCCTGGCAGATCGCCTGCGGCTGTCAGCACTCTGTTCTGCCATTGTTGAAGTAATATCGACAATGTGGTGGTTGTTTCGACGATATTGCCAGCTGGGATGTTGTGGAGAGGAGAGCGAGCGAGCGGGTTTAGCTTACGAGATTATGCAGCCGGCCGCAAAACGTGGGGTAGCTGGGAGAAGCCTGCCTATTGATAAACCTACCAGCTCACACAAAAACTAAGTAGATGAACTTTATGGGGAAGAGGGATCTCTTGCCACTGTAGCAAAGCATCACGAAGTCAAAAATGGGACCGGAAGAAGTGGCCCCGTGTTATATTCATGGGAAAGATGAGTGCGACGCCTACTGTGAATAAATACATCGGGTCGGGAGTTGAGGTCAGGAATTCTGTGCATAATATGTGCACAACGGGCATAATTTCCACAAGTGGGGGATAAATCTGTGCAAGATGTCTGCATGGCCAGGGATGATGCAGGCCTGCCCCTGGCTCAGGCCCGAGGGCGGGGAACCGACGAGCCTTCCAAATCGCAATTTTGGCCTTTAGGAGAGCCTTCAGAGACCAGGTAGGTGGAGTTTTCGGTGGTTGGCACTGATTCTCTTCAAACAGCCCTTCAAGGCAAAACCCAGGAGTCTGTTCAGCTAGAAGAAAACAGCTTCGAGCTTCGTTGCTCGGGATATCTTGAACCACGCCCTACCCACCTATGCGAGTATGAGGCGTTAGATTTTGCCAAGAGAATAACAGCGAGCACCGAGCGCCGAAACGCCACCTCGCCGCCACTCAGTTGGTTGAAAGTTACGAAGCAACTCTGCGGCTCAGATGACTTACATAAAATCTCCGGGTGCTGACTGGCGGTCCTTAATTCCGGTTGAAAGCTCAACTGTGATTGGAGCGAGTGGAAGCCCTTGTTCAATATCCGTTCTCAACTTCAACCTTTGATTTCTTCTCTAAGTTCTCCTCCTCATCTTCAGCATTATTTATGCCAACCCCGTCGGACTTTCACCATAAGTCCCCATATTTCTCACCCCCGCGGATGTCAACCCCAGAAACGGCTTACTAAGTCCATAGCCCACCCTCTGCTGTGCCCATTCCGGCAACTTTTTAATCTCCTCAATATCGTTAGCAACTTAGCAAGATACTGACTCTCCTCCTGCCTCATCCATCCCCCTCGTAAACAAAGTCTAATAAACCAATCTCACCTCATTCGTCGTCGTATTCGGGGATTAACGATGGGGGCAAACAGAAAGAACCACAAACGCATCCCACGTGTTCATCTCAGCAAAGAAACAATGCACTTCCTTTGGAGGGCCTTCGGCGTAGTCCCCAAGGTGAGAACGGGGATGAATCGAGTTGCTCCGTTAGCTCGTGTGGCTATCTTTGCTGCGTCACGTCCGAGGACTTGTGCAGACACAGCAGGGTGGTCGCGGTGGTGTATCGCATCGTCTCGATGAAGTGCTTAATTCCTCGCTCCAGGCCCGATAGTGAGGGCAACCGTGTTATTCAGTTACGGCAGACTCGTGCTCGTTTCGTTCTTGTCCCCGACCTAACTCCCATCAGTCAACTCCCCTTCCTCTCATCAAAGCCAAAATTCAAACATCAAATCTCAAGATTAAGAATAACTCACCCCATTATGTAAATTCTCACTAGTGACCAACGAATCACAAACTCCAATCCACGGCCCATTCCCCACAATCCTCTCAGCAAATGCCCTCGAATTCCCCACCAACCAAAAGCTCGCTGTGTCTCTGGCGGGAAGAAGCCTCCTTTCAAGCGTCTAGGCGGGAACAAAAATCTTTTTAAACTCGCGTGGTATCCTCGGTGCTCAGCAAATTCTGGATGATTACTCTACTGGTTAGACCATAACCATAACCATATATACACTACTCAAGTAAAACTCCCAAGCGCATAAGCCCGTCGTCAGCCGCCCCTCAACACCCATTTCCGAAGATGATACCCGAATTACTTCCACCTAACAAATGCCGCAGGACTAACTATTTTCACCTCCCTGGTTCCATATTCCCACCTAGTCCCTAATAGTATCATAATAACTCCTCGCCCTCAACACCTTCCCCTTCCAAAAGAAGACCCACGGTACCGGCATCAACACGACGCTCACAAAAGCAAACACGCTTCCCGCCCAATGCACACCCATCGCTTGGTACATCTGTATCGTGAAGAGCGGGAACGCGGCGCCGAAGCCGTAGCGCAGGATGCCGTTGGCTGCTACGGCTGATGCACCGTTTTCTGATTGGTAGACGTTGACGAGGTAGGTTGTTGCTGATATCTGTGGACAATGTGTTAGGATTTGGGTAAGGATGGGGAAGAGGGAGGGAGGAAGGAGGAAGGGAACATACGAAGATTCCTAAACATCCCCAGCCAAAGGGAACACCAGCCAGAACTGGCACGATCCAGTGTACGTCTTTATTTGGCGCCCATGCAAACCAGAATAGACCGATTGGCAACATGAAACTCCCAAGCATCGCAGCGTAGAGGCGGTGCTCAGGTGCTGGCTTCCCATTTGCTTTGATTGACGCTTGTCGGTAGAGTGTTGCGTCGAAGATCCCGAATGATAATACGGCCAAGATGAACCCAACTAAAATACCGATGAATGTAAGACCGACTTCCTTCTGGTTGAACTCGTAGATGGATTGAAAGACGTAGTTGTAAGAGCCGAAGAAACTGAACATCATTGCGAATGCGAAGCCGGTGTAGATGCTTAGGTAGGCAACGAGAGGCTAGATTTTAATGAGCAGGTGGAATCGGAGTGGGAAAAGAAGCCTACCTCGATCAACATCATATGTAGCGGTCTGAAAATGCTTGTCGAAGCTTCCGTAAAAGCATTCGAGTATCGCCAGCCTGATGCGGAACTTTGATTCCATGCTTCTTCTGCCTGAGGTACAGAATCCGCTTCGGTGAAGTCTCCTTTATAAACAATGCAGCCAAGGCGATCGGCGCAGCAACGATCATGATCACCCACATCGACCATCTCCAGTCATTGTCATATTCGCTGATAATGTATGCGCCCATGAGGGGACCCAGGGCTGGGCCTAAGAAAGGAGAGATGACGAAGAACAACGCAGCTTTACCCTGGCTCTCGTGAGTCCAGAGGTCTGAAATTGTTCCTGATGGATGTTAGATCTTGTTATGAAAGGGGTTCAAGAGAAACTTACCAGCTCCCACGGCCAGCGCTCCAGAGCCGCCCATGGCAGCAAAGAAACGCATGACTATTAGAAGAGTAACATTGTTTGCTGCTCCCGCCATCGCTGTGAATGTGAGGAGAATGGGCATCGTGGTCCAGTAAATAGCCCGACGACCATAGAGTTCAGACAGAGGAGCTGCGAAAATGGGACCGATGGTAAAGCCGAGAACATATAACGATAGAGGAAGAATGGCAACCTCTCTAGTCACATTGTACTTAACCATTATGATTGGGATTGCTGGTGTGTATACGGATGAGCCAACTGTGCTGATCAATGTTAGTCAATGGTGGTAAAATATCGGTTGGCTTGTGGACTCACATCACAAAACCATACAACGCTGGTATTGCTGTATGATAGACTTTTTTGATAGTTGACCAATTTCGTGCGTTCCCTGGATCCTCTGGAGAGTCCCAAACTAGTTCCTGGGGCAGTCCAGTCTCAAGATCGGTATCTTCATCAGGTGAGTGGGGTTCTCCAGGTTTCTCTGCCATGTCGAGTGAGGTTGAGTTTCTGTCAGAGGGAGCTTGAATGTCATGATTCGGTTTTGTCTCGTTATCGAATGCAATATCCGACGCCATCATGAGGGGAGACTTGTACCGTGCCGTAAATACAGAAGCAGGATTGAAAGATACTGTGAAGGATGTTTCAAGACTAAAAATATAAAGCCGAAAAGAGTAATATATAGTAAAAGAATTCTTGAGTTTTAGAAAATGACTTGATGAGTCTCGGATATCGCCACCATTATCAAGCTTCACAACTTCAGAAGGACGGCAATGATGAGTTAAGACTCCGCAAACATTACAGGGGGGCTTGACGGCTTTAAGCCACCAATTGCGAACTGAAGGCTGGCATTCAACAGGAGGCTGAGCTCTCCAAGTCGGGTAAAGCCTCTGCAGTGCTCGGGGTTTTGAGTGCAACTTGACGCCCCGAACGCCGCATCATGTCAGGCCATGAACGGCAGAGAAAATCATTAACTCCGCTCCACGAGAAGTAAACTAACACTCCTCCTGGTTCGAACTATAGGGCGAGGTGCGGAAGAGAGGCGAAGGCAGGGATGCCATTGGTACGGACGGAAAAAGAGGCTTCAAATTCAAGCGTCCGAGGACTCGGGTTGGATTAGTGAACCAATTTTGAAGCGCCTGCCGAGGTCTTTTAGCGTTACGTGAACAAAGCAGATTGTACTGAACGATGCATTCTGCAAGGTTGGCTGCGAAGTATGCATCGATACACAGCGATACGAGCGAGGTGTGTTGGTAGGTCAAGAATAGACGATTGACGGATATGATAATCCGAGACTCTTGATTGGCTGACAGCTTCTCGGATTGGAGTGAGCGGGAACTCCCGCAAAATCATGGTTCAAAGCTCACCTCGAACAATCCAAGGCCTCCAAACACCAACACCAACGAGCAATGATTATACGGTACCCACCAGCGATTGCCCTTCGATCCAATGGACTCAGTACCGTGTGCCTATCGTGTCTTCTCAAGACGCCGGCCGCACCGCGAACGGTGACAAGAAATTTCTCGAGGACATCGAATGTTCAAGCTTCAGTGGCAGCAACACCACGACTCCGAGCCGGATACTTCTCCGCCAATTCCCTACTCGAAAAAGCGCGCACAAGCTCAAGGAGAGGAGCTTTGACGTCTACGATCCCTGAAACGAGCTCAATTGCAATTTCAAATGAAGCCCCGAAGCTCCCATCGTCACCCTCCCCTCCACCCCCCTCAACCCAAGACCTCCCCCACCGCCGACGACAAGCCACACGGCGAGCAGCAGCTACCGCAGATCTTGTCCTCCCACCCAACACCTCCTCCACCCTCTCCACAACTGCCTCCGAAGCCCCGCCCAACTCTCTGCGAAGACTAATCCCCGTTCTCCTCTCGCTCTCCAAACCCCGCCTCTCCATCCTCGTCGTTCTGACCGCCTGCGCCTCATACTCCCTCTACCCAGTCCCCGAACTCCTCTCCACAACCGCCACGCCTTCCCTCTCCCCACTCACGCTCCTCTTCCTCACCACGGGCACAACCCTCTGCGCCGCGTCCGCAAACGCATTCAACATGCTCTACGAGCCGAAATGGGATGCGATGATGTCTCGAACACGGAACCGGCCGTTAGTGCGCGGCCTGATCTCTACACGCGGGGCGGCGGTATTTGCTATCCTAGCAGGTTTGGCTGGAACCGCCGCTCTTTATTACGGCGTCAATCCAACAGTTTCGTTCCTGGGGGCATTGAATATCGTGCTCTATGCGGGGGCTTATACGCCGCTAAAGCGCGTCTCGGTGGTTAATACCTGGATCGGGGCCATCGTTGGCGGTATCCCGCCTTTGATGGGCTGGGCTGCGGCAGCGGGACAGAGCGCCACACATGGGGATTGGAAAGAGCTGCTCCTGGGAGAGCAGAACTTCGGGGGCTGGCTACTCGCAGGTTTACTATTTGCGTGGCAATTCCCGCACTTCATGTCCCTGAGCTGGCCGATTAGAGAGGAGTACAAGAATGCGGGGTACAAGATGTTATGTTGGGTGAACCCTGCACGGAACGGGCGAGTAGCGCTACGATACAGTCTGCTGTTCTTCCCGATTTGTATCGGGCTTTGCTATGCTGGAATCACGGAGTGGAGCTTTGCGGTGGCGAGTGCGCCGGTTAATATTTGGTTGGTCAAGGAGGCGGTGAGGTTTTGGAAATTGGAAGGGCATAAGGGGAGTGCAAGGGGGCTGTTCTGGGCCAGTGTATGGCATCTGCCTGTGGTTATGATTTTGGCGATGGTAGAGAAAAAGGGCATGTGGCAGCGTGTGTGGAAGGCTGCTATAGGCCAGCCTGACTTGGATGAGGATGAGGAGGATTGGTTAGAGGAGGATGAAGAGGAGGCCGTGCTGTCCAGCAAACATGTGAAGCCTGAAACGAGAGCGGCCGCGATTGCATTACCGCCCAGATAGACGATATCTAGTCTGGGTTTGTGCGAGTAGGAGTTCAGGAGCAGATTGGGTGCGGTGTGAGGGAATGAATGTTGCATTTTGGCTGAAGAGCTAATGCTCTGCTATTGGTGTACTTTTACAAGGCTATTCTACACAGTTCATATCTCATGAATCAAATCCGATCCGATCTCAAAGGATTGTCGTGGCCGAACGAGGCCCAAAATGCAGTCGAGCGCCAAAACGCCAATCACCTTATTCAATGCGTCTCATCCTGCCCTTCAAACCAACAAAAGTATCAACGTCCATTTCCAGGCCGATTAATTATCGCATCGATCCCCATGTCCATGCTAGGCAGCCTCTGCCCGTGAGGGTGGTAGCCTCCGCTTCCACCACTGCCGGCGCTGGAGCTGTAGTGGTGTCCCTGATATGCGCTCGCACTGCCGGAGCGATCACTAGCTCCATCTCCGTCATAATCAGCTCCTATGTCATCGCCGAGACCGAGTCCGCTATCGTCTCGATCGTACGCACCTTGGTAAGGCCCGCTTTGAGAGGTGTCGAGCATGCGTTCGCGGCGGGCGCAGGAGCGGGCTGCTGTTTGGAGGTTCTTGAGGCCTTGTGACATGCACTTGATCTCGGGTTAACTTCATTCGTTGGAATGGTTAGGAAGGAAGAAGTACCTTTTGCTCAACAACATTCCATTTCTCGCCAGTTTCTGCAGCCAGCCCTGACCAGATCTCTCTCCTCATGCCCATATAATTCTTCGCTAGAGACTCCAGCTTCAGCCCATCCCAATCGTCTGCACTTCGTCTCTCCATCAACCGTTCGTGCCGTTTCCGACAAGCGTTGGGTGTTTTGGAGGGGAAGTAGGCTTGCTGGATGGGAGCCCAGTTCATCCCTTGTGCTCGAGCTGCCATGAGAGTCTGATCGTCTTGCGGGTTCCATGCTCCGCTCGAAGGGCGTATCGAGGCTAGCGGTGGTGCTTGAGCCATCTGAGTGTATTGTGGAGTACTCAAGGGAAGTTGTACCGGCCCACCACTAGGGTAACCAGAGGGTTGCTGCGTGTACGACTGTTGAGACATACTGGGCGTGAGGGGGACCGAGGAATTATAGTAGCCGCTCTGAATGTCGGGTCGGGACGAGACGGGTGCGTATGCGGTCGTTGGGGTAGTGACTGGGGTCAGGCGGTAGTATCCTTGACTTCGCACGGCCCTGTGTTGTCCCTTTGGCATCTTACAACGAGTGAGGAGATGTGATGGATGATAGATAATGGAGAGGCGATGATTGGAATCAGATACCTCGCCAGGAGGGCTTGGGGATCAAACGAATGAGTTGAGAACGAGAGGATAGGAAGAGATGAAACGACGGAAGGAAATTCGCATATGGGGTATATAGAAAACAAATGCAGTGGCTCTGGGGGGAGGAGAGAAGGAGGCCTGGGCAAGGGACTGGCGGCCGTGCTTTATACAATTCGGTCCCAAACAGATTGTTGGAAGAGGAATGACGGTGGGGGCTGCAACAAAGATGTTTATAGCCTGACTGACGCCGAGACAGTCCTAAATCGAGACCACACTGAACTTGCTGAAACAAGCGGACCTGGATTTAGACTGTGTAACTGCAGTTCTACCTCCAACTCTGGCGCATTCTAGAGGGTTTGATGGAGAATGAAACTCACGGCCCCGACCCGTTTGCCGCGCAGATAGTACCAAGTCTCCAACGATCATGATGCGCCATCAGACGGTCCATCATATTGGTCCACTTGGCCCAGTAGGCGGTTGTATCATTTCAGAGTTTGAGAAGTGAGGTCGGCGCGTATTAGCGGGCGGTAAATCGGACGGAAGGGCCATAAATAGGTCGGTGGGCCAAGCGGCCCAAGGGGCTGAAAGCCAGCCTTGTCGCGATCTATTCTATGTCCACGGGGCGGCAGATCGTCTCCTGAAACAGGAATTGGCTTTTTTGGGAGCGCCAACGGAGATGAGTGGTTCGGAGGATATGTAGAGCGCGCGTCTACTGTTAATGGGTGGGAAGCAACGAAGATGGGACGAGATGAGGTTCAGGGGGGTGCCAGATATTTTTGGTCTGATGTTTTGATGGGGGCGGGGGCAACACCGCGTCACGTGCATCACCCTGGCTTGTTAAGCGAGCGCTGTCTGAGCCGTGCCTTCGTCAGCCACCAACAATCCAACAACCAACCCTCCCCCTCCCTCCCCCTACCCCACCCTCTCTCCGACTGTCTTCACCCGCTCAACCTCAGTCCTCCACCAAGGCCTCCCACCGCATCAGCCCAGGCGGAGAATATTTCTACCCGCACCAATCTGTCCCCTCAGCCAAAGCCTTCTCAAGCCCCTTCGATCCACACCCGCGATCGCAAGCCACATCATTCAAAGGCTGCTTCAATGGCCTGGAGGCGTCATATCCACTACCGGAGCACAGGATGGCTTTCAGTCTCGCCGATATCACTCCGTCTTCAGTCATTCAGAGCGTCCCATTAGAGGATATAAAGACCCGCTTCAAACTCGGAACATTCAGCCTGAATGATAAGTAGGCTTCTGCTCGGTTGCCCGAAGCGCTCAAATGCGGAGAGAGCAACGACCCATGCATTGGGGAATGCTCACCAGCGATCCCCCAGCTGCTGACTCAATCTGTTCAAATGAACCTCTCAAGTGCCGCGCTGGGCACTTTATCCAGCCCGTAGGGATGGGCACTACAACACAATGCCGTTGTCTCTCCACTTTAAGGCCCCGCCGCGTTGCCCCTCCTCGAGGTTTGTCCACTACCAGCTCGTGATGTTCAAGTCGGTAAGGGTTTTCAAGTGGGATTAGCCACTCATACACTCTTCTTAAACTGGGTGGTCTTTCTGAGTCACATTTTTCCGTGCCCGTTTATCCGAAGCTGTCCCCGTGGAGAGCTCCAGGTTGAATTCGTCTCTCGGTTTTTATTAGTATAACTGTTGGGTATCCGCACAACGATACTCCGCATGCAAACCTGCAGCCTTGCATAACTTTTCTCTACTGTCTACTTCTCTTAATATTGTTGTCCGTGCAACAGATTCAAATCCATTGCAAAGATGGTCGCTGGTGGTAATGCGGCGCCTGGCTTCTACGATGCCGCACTTCAACGTCGTCAGACCCTTATGGGAGCCAGTGGACCGGCTGCTCTGATTAAAAATGGAAAGGTCTTCATGATTGCCATGTTTGCTTGTATTGGTGGACTTCTTTACGGTATGTAAAACCAGATCATGTCAATACTAATTGACTTACACCCCGCAGGTTACAACCAGGGAGTCTTCTCAGGCGTATTGACTATGCCGTCTTTCCAACGACACATGGGCAATTATGACTCCAATGATCCAGCAGATCAGACCCGCAAGGGGTGGCTCACATCAATTCTCGAGCTCGGTGCTTGGTTTGGTACACTTCTCTCTGGTTTCTTGGCCGAGACTGCCTCGAGAAAGTACGGCATCTTGATAGCTACATTTGTGTTCATCTTGGGCGTCGTGATCCAAACAACTGCTATTAGTGCTGGACACAATTCCATTCTTGGAGGTCGGTTCATCACGTAAGTGTTCTCATCACTTCAAAATACATATTCTGACCATGACTAGTGGTATGGGAGTGGGATCTCTTTCCATGATCGTGCCCATGTACAACGCAGAAGTCGCCCCACCAGAGGTTCGCGGGTCTCTGATTGCCCTCCAACAGCTGGCTATTTGCTTCGGAATCATGATATCCTTCTGGATCGATTACGGCACCAATTACATCGGCGGAAGTGGAGACTCTCAACACGAAGCTGCTTGGCTGCTCCCCATCTGCCTGCAACTCTTCCCTGCAGCCGTCCTCTTTGCCGGTATTCTTTTCATGCCATTCTCTCCTCGTTGGTTAGTCCACCATAATCGTGAGGAAGAAGCCAGGAAAGTGCTCGCAAACCTGCGTGATCTGCCTCCCGACCATGAGCTCGTCGAGCTTGAATTCCTCGAAATTAAGGCCCAGAGCATGTTTGAGAAACGCACAGTGGCGGAGCACTTCCCTCACTTGCGCGAGCTGACTGCATGGAATATCTTCAAGTTGCAATTCGTAGCAATTGGGTCTCTGTTCAAGACGAGAGCTATGTTCAAGCGTGTCATCGTCGCTACTGTAACGATGTTCTTCCAGCAGTGGACGGGCATCAATGCGATTCTTTACTATGCGCCCACGATTTTCAAGTCTCTAGGACTCTCTTCGAACACTACGTCTCTACTTGCTACTGGTGTCGTTGGTGTGGTCATGTTCATCGCAACCATTCCTTCCGTCCTTTACATCGATAAAATTGGCCGCAAGCCAATCCTCACAATCGGCGCTATCGGTATGGCAATCTGCCACATCATCGTCGCAGCAATCGTAGCAGCAGATAGGTACTCGTGGGCAACGCACAAAGCAGCGGGCTGGGGTGCAGTGGTAATGGTCTGGCTTTTTGTCGTTCACTTCGGATACAGCTGGGGTCCATGCGCCTGGATCATCGTCGCCGAAATCTGGCCCCTATCCAACCGTCCATACGGGATTGCACTCGGCGCAAGTTCCAACTGGATGAACAACTTCATCGTCGGCCAGGTAACGCCGGACATGATTTCCGGCATCTCGTACGGCACCTACCTCATCTTCGGCATCCTGACCTTCGGCGGCGCAGCATTCGTCTGGTTCTTCGTGCCCGAGACAAAGCGCTTGACGCTCGAGGAAATGGATGTGATCTTCGGATCGGAGGGTACGGCGCAAGCTGACTTCGAGAGAATGGAGGAGATTAATAAGGAGATCGGACTGGATACGCTGTTGAGAGGTGCAGGGAGTGGCAGTGGTGTTGTTGGGATGGAGAAAGAGCACAGGGGCAGTGAGAAGGAACACCATCTTGAGGCTACGGCGGAGCATGAGTAGGAGCAGACGACGAGCCCGGAGGTGCAGGAGTGAGGGTTGGGTGGAGAGAGAAATCGAGAGAATTAGGGAAAAGGGTTTTTTTTTATTGGGTGGCTTGGACAATAGAAATCGAAATTAGGGGGAGGTGAAGCAAAATTGTTTTGTTTAGTTGATACCACGCCTCAAGTTTATTTCGTTTCAATACCTTACGAGTTACTCCTTACGAGTCACTCCTTACGAGTCACCCCACAAGGCTCGTATTTCCACGTGACCTGCCCACTTCCCACGAAATTTCGCAACAAACTACGTCGTGAAGCGAGATCAGAAGAGGATTAACCCCTGGCAATTCTTCATGTACGACAAGACTCCACCAGCTTTTCAAAATTCTGTATCACGTGATCTACACTCGCAACATCCACCCGTCTCTGCTCCGGAATAATACTCACTTCTCCACAGCGAACAAGGAAGGAGTCCCTTCATCAGAATTAAAGTGCTTTTTGGCGTATCTAAACTCCCTATGTCCTAAGTGCGGATATGTTTACCAAGCACGAAACCACCAACTAACTCACTGCTATCACCTAACTCAAGCTGTTTGGCCAATATCCAAGCGTACCCTTTCCAAAGCTAAAACTAGAGCCATGGGTAAATAAGCGTTATGGATATCTCGCCCTCCAAACAGGCAACCACCCGTATATGCTAGCCCACCAAAAGCTTGAACGATCAAGGCAGGAAAAAACAAGATAAAAGCAACCCTTCCACACCGCAACTCACTCCTCACTCGCCGCTCCATTCGCCCTCCTCGCAATCTCGGCTCCAAGCATCCCCTTCCTCTTATACATACTCCTCCGATCCTGCACCTCTTCGACGTCACGCTTCGCCGAGGCGCCCGCAAAAACATTCCCCGGTCCAAAATCCGGCGTCCCCCCAAGGGTCCCAAAGATATCGCCAATGTAGTTCTTCGGGGCCACTCCCTTCTTGAACTTGGAATCCCAACTCTTTAGAATACCTTGTATCACGGGAGTGCCCGCCAGGTATATGTTTTGGATGGCGGGGAGGAAGCCGCCTTGGTCGGAATAGAAGAGGTTATCGAGGACGCTCAGGCCGGGGAACGGACGATCGAAATCGGACGCTGTGCGCATGATAATGATTCTTGCGAAATCAAGGAGTTTGTTCTTGGCGGCGCGGATCATGGCTTCGAGTGTAGCGTTGTCTTCTTGTGCCGTCATGCAGTAAATCCCAGAACCGTTGGTGAAGAGTTTAGTGGTATTCTCGAAGGCCTCGCCGAGCAAGGCGCCGGAGAAGTAGACGTCTGAGGTCGCGGTGTCGCACTTGATGATTCCGGGGGCTTTGGTGGCGGCTTTGTAGATAGAGATGCCGTTATCGGTGTAGTGTGCGCGGTAGGCGATGGCTGCAGCACTGTCGTTGAGCTTTGCGGACGAGGCGAACGAGGCGGCGATATCACGGAGAGTCTCGGAGACCTCGAAGACTTCGGTGCCGTAGATGCTACCAGGGTATTGGTTAGGTGCGTATGCGCCTTGGGGTACGTAGCCGGTGGTGTAGTTTGAAGGGATCTCGCGGGCGTCGAATTCGTATTGTAGGGCGACTTGGATGGCGTATTTGCTGAAGGCTACGTCGGCGAGGGTGCCGTATTTGGGGTTGATGCCCGCGATGCCGCCGATGAGGAAGTAGGTGGACTTTAGATTGAAGAGGGGGGAGTGGACGAGGGCTGTGATGGTCGAGGCTGCGTTGATCTCGGATTCGCCAGTTGTCAGTTGGCAGACAGAGCCATCTTTCAGACAATGTGCCTGTGGAAAGAGAGGAGAGAACCCGGGGACGGTAATATTTTGGGCGAGCAGGTCGCCAATTGAGCCCTTTGTATGTGCATTCGTGTACCAGATATCGGCTTCGGGGGAGAACTGGAGCTTTGTTAGAAGGTTTCTAAAGGATGGCGATTGGCTCCTACCATAGAAATAATGAAAACCTTCGGAGTGATCACGTCGCAGTCTTTGTAAGTGACTTGGATGTCTCTTTTCTCCACTTGAGCTTCCTTCTCAAGGACTGGAGAGGCATGGGCAAGACCAGCTCCTGCAAGGAGCTGAAGCAAAGGTGCGAATCTCATTTCAAAGACTATTTGAAAATTGACTTTGGCCGAGGGAGGGCGAGCGACAGAAGAGCTGAAGCGGAAAGGAAGGAATGACGAGGGGAAGAAGGGTTCTTGAGCTGCATATAAAGTTTCTGGAACGAGAGCTCCCCACTTATTAGCTTGCCTCCTGAACTTTATCGGCCGGTGTAAAGATGACTTGGCCACCCACTTGGTGTTGCGTAGTGGAACCCTCGAAGTAAGAAAAGTAAGCCCAGGACATGTTCCTCCTTCCCCGATGCAGGTTTGGTTCCAGTGAATAGGTGGAAGCCGCCGAAGACCACTCAACGCGCTCATTCACTTGATCGATGCTCTGCAAAGAAATAGATAATTATAGTGGGGAAGTAATGACATCCCGGAATGACAACTGCATAGAGCAGGGTCCCTGGAGCTTCTGGGGACTGGGGGGACAACGTGTGTAGCGAGTTTAGGAATTGGATCGTTCCCAACGGCAAGGTGCAGCAACCGGTACGCTGCATGATCTGGTGAATCCCAAATGACAGCGCGGCTGCATATGCGCGTGAGAATCAGGCCGATTTCTGTTGTACACTTTGCACTTAATAACGACAGCAATTGTGTCCTTCAACTACACAAGCTCTTAGCAATTAACGTTTTGACGTTTTGACGACTATGAGCGCAAAAGCAGATCAGACGGCAAATGATTAACGGCCCGTAGACGCCCACCTGATAAGCATTTTCTTCCCAGCGAACCAACCAATCAATCCCTGAAGATGCGCGGCACGGAGCAGGCTCAACCCTGTAGCAGCACAGCGACTACCTTCCGTTCTTGGCCTGACCAGGGCACTCCGATCTGCAGCCTTGCGCAGCCTCGCCACGAAGATAACAAACGCGGAGTCGGTGAAGTGTGCTTCTTTGTCAAGGACTCGGCGTGGCCGAACGAAGGATTCTGGGGACTTCTGCAGAGGGTCTTGCTTGACTCTTGACTCTTAAGTGATAAGAGGATCGGACACCTTTCCATTGACGGGCCGTAGATAGAACACAAGTAAACAACTACCAAGGTTTTACAATGCAGCCTTCAGCAGCCTCAGCAGCCTATCAGCCTCGGCCCATAGAGAATCTCAGCTCTTGCACTGGAATCGGCCTCGATACACAACGAACTCGGGATCTATTTCGGGCCTGACCCACCAAAGCCCAGCTGGAAATGAGCAATCAACCGGTATTGTAACAGAAGCTCCTGGATACCACATATCAGCCTCATACAGGCCAATCCAAAGGACGGTTGAGGTACCGCGCCAGGTCTATTCCATCGTCAATACCAGCACCGATCGAGTCAGGCCCGAATATTCGGGCTCGGGACCTCGCAGTAGTTGCCTACCCTCAATATGACTTGCAATCAATTCCCAACCCATCGGCGACAAAGGTCATCAGAGTCGGACCAGACCCGTGTTCCCGGATCTTAGGAAGTTGCGGCAACGTGCATAGGATGCTTGTGCATGATCTTGCAGCTCATTCTTTTGCCGCCTGTGTATCGTCACCTCGCGCTATCACTTCCCTACAGATTGCACATCAGACGGTGTTGTGTAATGAGAAAGGAGTCCCGGAAATTTTGTTGTCATCGAGTTTGATGCGCAGTCATGTCTCATTCCTCGTAGCTTTCTCCGTTCCCCGTCAGCCATGCTCAGAATCCCTGGGTATATACATGAAATTGCCACGAATAATTTGCGATGCAGAACGCCGAATGCCAATGCTGACCTAGAAATCATTAATGCTTTTGAGATCAATCGTCCCTCCAAGTCCAGTTCAGCCCTCTCTGGCTGACACACAACCCCCCACCAAACTGCATCACAAGTCCCAAGACCAGTACATGCACAAGTCCTAGGATTCCCATTCCTCCCCAACCGATGTTGTGGCCCAAAGCCAGCTCTAACGCCGACAGCGACATCAATGGCCACCAAACCACCTCCCTCATGGCCAATGGTGCGCAGGGCCTCGTGATGCTCAACATCTTGACCAAGAAAACAAAAAGTTTGAAGATCAAATGCCGTACTTGCCGATTCCTTGCATACCAAGTCTGAAAGTAGTGCCATTGCAGCTCAATGTTGTTCTTAAATGCCCCCATTCGAGTTGATGGCGGCGGCATCAGCAATGGAGTTCTTAGAGTTGCTTTAATGGGCTGTGAATCGTTGTGACCACGGCCAGGACGGCTCTCCGCCCTTGAAGATGCCTCGACAATAAGTTGTGTACTTGGTGATGGCATTGGAGATGTAGACGGGGAGTCAGATGTCGAAGCATCTTCAAGGTATGCTGCGGATCGAACACGTTTACTCGGTTCTAGTCGGGTAAGCAAAAACGCAGACATCGGGAGGAGTGATTACCATTGACAGGGGTACTTGGTGGCATTGGAGAATCGATAGCTTGGATTCTCCGACCACCAAGTCCTGCGCCACTCCCATTCCTCGTGCGAGAAGGATTTTCGAGTCCTTTCTCTGTCCGGATGGCGTTGAGAATATCGTTCGCACTTGGTCGATCAGCTGGATTCAGGGCTAGTAGCCGCTTCAAGAAATCATAGAGCTGATTCGGAAGTTCAGGTCTTTCACGGCGCTCATCCTGAAATCCTGACCAGGTACTGATCTCCGCTCGCAGCATATCAAGGTCCTCGAATTCTTCTTGGATGCTGTCCGCGCTCTTGTAGGGAAGTCGTCCAAAGCACATGAAGTACAGGATCATTCCAAGACTAAAAATATCAGATTTGGTGGTGAAATTTCCATATCGGCCAAACTCGTTCCGCTTCAAGACCTCAGGAGCGCAGTATGATATCGTCCCTGTCGATCCTGTTGACTTTCTTGCCACATTCTCCGGTTGAACTTCTCCAAAGTCACTAATCAAACACCGGAATTCGTTCCCATCCTTGTGCAGCAAACAATTACTTGGTTTGAGGTCCCGGTGGATGTAGTTCGCATGATGGAGATGGGCCAATCCAGAGGTGATGTCTTTGAAGAAGGAATAGATCTCTTCGAAAGATAGTTTCCTTTGGGATCTCAGATCTGGACGTTCCATTTGCCCTCTCGATTTCCTGCGCATCTGTTCCTTCAATTGCTCTTTCGCGCTTTTCACAATGGGTGTGTCACCGACAATGTAATGCAGCAAATCTCCAGAGTTGCAGTATTGCTGAAGTATGAACGCGCACGCTACCGAAGGGCCGAATTGATTTATTACTGTGTCTTCCAGCCAAACATGTCGATACGAGACCAAGTTTGCATGTGAAAGTTCTTGAAGAAGCTGTACTTCAACGAGAACTGTATATATTAGTAGTGTAATTTTCATGCTCTTGAGAAGTCCATACCTTTCTCCAGCCAAGCGTGGTCATCTCCAACCGGCACTCTCTTGCAGGCGAATTGACCTGAACCGATCAGCATAGAATGTTAAGAGCACGAAGGCATCATACCCAAGGAGACGCCATCCAATTGATGACGGACCAGCAAAACCACCCCTTTCCCACCTCTGCCGAGCTCTTTTTCCACCACGAAGAACTTGTTGAAGTAATTCGGACTAAACGCATCCTTCCTGATACTCTGTCCCGCTTGGGGTGCCGGTGTACTCGTCACAAATTCTGCTTCTGACACCGAACCTGCCGCGCTGCTCCCATCGGAGGGAAATGCTGGTTCTACAAGGCGCCGAATAGGGCTCGATGGAGGGGCTTGTTCGTCGGATTCGCCACTTGTAACCTGGAGCAAGCGAAAGTAGTCTCGGCTTATAAAAGGCCCAGTTCGATGAGGAGAGTTATTTCGGTCAGGAGAGGGACTTCGGAATGGTCGGTGGCATGTCGGACAGTCATGATAGGATTGAACCGCGCCTCGGAGTATGAGTTGCTGTGTTTGAGGATCGCGGACCACAATCGCATCGTCATGGCGACTAGAAGATTCATCAGCATTATTGTCTGCTAGTGGAGAGTTCATTGAAATAATTGAGACCAGATCTCCGGAGCTTCCGGGTCAAGATTTGAGAGGAGAACCTTACAGCACAATATCGCGGCTGTCGCGAGAGGAGTATGGAACCAGCGACATGTTGAATACCCTCGATCAATGAAGTGAAAATGTCATTGTTGAGCGCACTATCCTCCCATCCCCATCGATTTGTCGTGGTGGTGCTTCGTTGCACACAGTGATGGTGGAATTGTTGCGAGTGACTTGTGTTTAGAAAAGGTGGTGTTTTGGTTGGGGTGATGAGCTTCCCCACGATCTCGGGATATTTCCGCGCCCCGAACCACGCCAACTGTACAGTACTGTACCCAAATTTCGTCAGTCGCCGACACCAAACATCACTGGAACACAAACATCCAGCTGATTCAGCCTCAACGGGGAGAAGAGTATTTTGGGATTTTCAAGATGGAATTGTATGAGAGGCTCTTGGAGAGCATCCACCACACATTTCTTAGCCGTCCAACTTGCCCAGCGGATGTAAGCTGCAGGACGCCCAATCAACAAGGCAATCAGAGGATCGCAAGCTGACGCCTAACTCAACATCAAAAAGTCTCCCTGAAGGCTACTGTTCTCCCCAGATATCTATCTACATTACTCGAGTTTCCAGCTCCCCAAGACCAGAACGATGACCGAGTTCAAATACTTCACTCATCTCCCGCCAGAGATTCGCAACGCGATACAAGCACCTGTTCGTGTCCAGCACCCACATCCGGGTCTGCTTACCCCGCAATCGCCGCAGAAGATGCCCTCCTCGACTTGACTTCACTCGACTATTACTGGTCAACAGACAGATCAATGCGGAAGCAAAGACAATATTCTACTCCCTCAATACCTTCGTTATAGGGAATAGAGACTGGGGTTCGAGACATCGGGTCAACCTTCAAGTGTTGAAGGCATTTTGTCTCTCGAGTGCCAAAGGCATGCATTTCGATAATCTCAAGACTTGAGATCGAGATGCGATTTTGTACACGACTGCCGACGACCTGGACCGGAGGGCCAAAGTTTTGGACGGCGGCTTCTGCTGTTCTCCAAATGCACACGGAGCAACTACACGACCTCGTTCATTGTGTGGTGAAGCACTTCACAGGTGTCGAGTAGGTCGGCCTCTGTTCTCTCTTCTTTCTCTTGAGTGAGGATCCAAACTGAATGGAAGTAGATTCATCGAACTACCTAAAGTTCTTTTGCTTGATACAGAGCTGAGGGGCGATTTCGGTCCTGCAGTGAAAGCGGTAGTGATGATCTTGACGCTTCCGAAGTTGAAACACATGATTTTCCGAGGTTATCTTGACCCATTCGTTGAGGAAGTCATCAAAAACAACAAGAGAAAGGACATTTTTATCGACTGTTTCACTCCTCGACTTCCGCCCGCACCGAACCCGTAGGCCCCGTAGGTCAGGAAGGTAATGACAATTATTGATTAACCCTTTCGGGAATTTGCCGCCTTTCGAGGAATGACAAAGTTTATGCACTCTTATGGAGTATTTTGGCGGGTCTCGACCGGGTGTCGTAAAGTCTTGGAAATGGCTGGTAGATATTGGTTGCCTATTGAAAGACTTGGTGGGTTTCTGACGATGACTCAGGGAAGATGGGCACAGCGTGTGTAACTCCATCTCATGTGCTTATTTTGGGTTTGGACGAACCCATGACTGAGAACTATTAAGAGGTTTTGCCCGATTGAGTTACGAACGGGGAAGATCATCCTTGTTGGACCGGTCAGGTCCACCTCGGATTTTGCATGGTTTCGATGCAGGAACCCCACACTAAAGCAAGAATTTGCAACAATAACGCTCCGAGCAGACAGAGGTGATTTCGCCCTTGGAGCCCTCGAGCTTCGCATATTATTTAATGTCAATCGACGTTGCAGCTGTGGAAATTCACGATTTCCCTCAAGCGAGGGACCTTGCTATTTTCAGTCCTCGATGTTTCTGTCTTACTTGATGAGAAGACTAGCATGAATATATTATTGAACTCAGCCAAGATGCTGTTTCCACAAAATATGCAGCATCTTTCCCCGCAACGCTCCATTTCCCCTGATGTTGTCGTGCAGCTCAATTTGTTTCGGAGGCACTAGGGCCGCTGGCCGAATTAGGCAGCGGCGTATACTCCAAAGATGGAGTGTTATTGGAGCTCGTGTCAGCTTCTGGGCTCTCAAGGGTTGTCAGTAAGACTGTTATATCCCTCAGGCAATAGTGTGATTTCCTCCAATCGGAACAGAGAGAAACATGTTAGCCTTAATAGTGTTGTATTCTCCAAGCTCGTCACGCTCAATTAGGATTCCTTTAACAAGGTCCATAGAGTCAGACTCGAATTTGAAAAATGTTATAAAAGGCTCAGGTTCAACCGGTTCAACAACTCTGCATCCTTCTTATCGACCTCTACCTCAACATGGCCATGTTCAAATCTTTACTGGTCGCACTCACTCTGAGTGCTCATGCTGTTCAAGCTGCTCCTCAGAAGTACACCGACGTTGTCAATTGCCTAACTTCGTCCAATGTTCCTCAAGATTATCCTGGCTCTTCAGACTTCACTCAGGATACCATCCCTTTTAATTTGCGCCTAAACTTCACTCCAGTGGCATACGCCGTACCGAAAACAGTCCCTCAAGTCCAAGCTGCAGTTGTATGCGCCTCAAAGGTGGGAGTCAAAGTCAATCCGCGTTCCGGCGGTCACAGCTATGCATCTCACAGTATTGGCGGCGAAGATGGACATCTCGTCATTGATATGAAATATTTCCGTGATACAAAAGTCGATCCCTCTCGCAACTACCTTGCTACTATCGGTACTGGAGCAAGACTTGGGAATGTTGCTCTAGCTCTTTTTAACCAAGGTGGCCGTGCTATGGCCCATGGGATTTGTCCAGGGTAAGATTTCACAGTCCCCAAGAAAAGCCTCTTCTAAATCTTCTAGTGTCGGTATTGGAGGACATGTCCTTCATGGCGGTCAAGGCTACGGCTCTCACACCTATGGCCTGCTTCTCGACTTTTTAGTCGAAGCTGAACTCGTGATCGCCAATGGCAGCGTCATCACCGCTTCCGATAAGCAAAACTCTGAAGTCTTCTGGGCACTGCGGGGTGCGGGCTATAATTTTGGAGTGGTAACAAACATGAAATTCCGTACAATCCCCGCACCAGCTCAAAATGTCCTGTTCTATTATCCTTACAGCTGGAACAAAACTCAGGCTCGGGCAGGTTGGGATGCCTGGCAAACGTACTGTGGAGGCTACACTACTCCCCAGATCCCGGCTGAGATGAATATCCGTTGGGTTCTCGGCAAAGACTCCGGGGACAATCTGAGTTTCCTTCTTGAAGGTGCTTATCATGGGTCTAATGAAGCCTTTTTGGCAGCCATTGCTCCTCTTCTGAATGCTTTGAGCGCGATTGGAGGATATCAGGCAAGTACTCGTGGTGTTGGTCCCCATCAATTGGGATGGCTCGATGCCCTGCTCTACGCAAATTCCAATGGTCTCTTCAAGGATTGGGACAACGGCCAGACATTGGATACTCCTTTAAATTACACAGCAGTAAGTCACTCTTTCCACCCTTCGAGCATCTGCTAACTTCTGACAGCATGCAATCATGGTACGTTCTCCCGAAAGCACGAGTTCGTTGCTAATATTCCATAGTTTGCAAAGAGTCTGATGACAGACAACTTGACTCCAGCTGGAACAGATGCGTGGATCAACCGCTTATACGCCACAGGACCCTCAAATTCCCGAGTGAGTTTCCCATTTCCCACCGTTAAACTCTCACTGACACCTAAGTAGAACTGGTATTTCATCATTGCAGCCCAAGGCGGACCCACATCCGTCGTCCCAAAAGTCCCAGCCGGCGCAACCTCCTACGCACACCGCGACTCAATCTACGAATGGCAAATCGTCGATGCAGTCGCCGACGGTATCTACCCAAACGAAGAAGGCATCGCTTGGCTCAATCCTTTTATTACGGACATTGAAAATGCCGAGAAAGACGTGACTTTTGGTATGTATTATAACTATGCGGATCCGACGTTGGGAGGCGGGAAGGCGGCAGGTGAGAGGTATTGGTTGGGAAATTATGAGAGGTTGGCGAAGATTAAGAAGAACATTGATCCGGGGTTGTTGTTTGCAAATCCGCAGACCATTGGGACTTAGATGTAAGATCTTAAGTGCGAGCGGGAGCGAAGAGAGTCACGAAGTATCTTTGCGAGAAAACAAAAGGAGAAGATGACTGATTTGACTATCCTGGAAAATGTAAGAGCTGAGAGCCTGAGAGTTGAAATGTCCTGATGTGGTCACGTGTCACTTCTCTGCCCTCTACCGCGGAGCTGAAAATTTCTAGTCTTTCATAAACGATCTTGCGCTCATAACAAGCAAAGTCCCCAAGACTCGACACTCGCTACGGTTGCCAGGTGCATTGAGCTAATGATTCTTGTTCGAGCATTCGGACAGCTTTAGGAATGGAGCCACGGGATGCCCCCAAGTTTGTGGTTCGCAGCTCCCAGCCTAACCACGTTGTCTCAAGTGCTCAACATCGACTTACTGCAATCCTTCGTATGAGATGCGAAGCCGCAACCGCCCAAATCACGTTCACAAATTATCAAGCATGTGTAATTTTCTTCAAAATTACTGGCTGTCTTTCGTAGGTTGCTGACGGTGGAGGCCGAATTCAATTAAGTGTGGAATGTATTGGAATTTAATTGCCAATCCGGGGTTCCCAAGAATGCTACGCGTTGTTTTCCTTTTCCTCCTTACTACCCTTCCTATTTCCTGTCTGTCAACAGACTCTTTCACCTTCTCGGCAGCAGCTACGATGGCAGCATCAGATCCTGCGGGGCGGTGTACAGGCAAGAAGGGGACGAAACGTTCAGCATCAGAATTGGTGGAGCCTCCTACACCCAAGAAGTCGATGTTATCATGGCCGCTCAGCGCATTATGTTCACCAGAGAAGGAAAAGCTACCTGCTGACCCCGAACCGGAGCCAGCTCCCTTGACTTTGAAAGAGCTGGCGATCATAAGGGCCCAGAAGAATCCCGACTGGCCAAATATGTCTTCACCAGACAAGATCGATGCAATTCACGATGCGCGCAGAGAGCTTGAAGCGGAGGGAAATCTACGATGTCCATCGCACACAAGCAAACTTGATCTGCAGCTGGATATCACGCCCGACGATCCGAAATGGAAGAAGTGGCACGAGGTCTTCCGAAAAGAATTGCTGGGTGGAAAAACAACTGTGAAAATGGTTCTCGACAGGCATTTCGAAGATGGACAAACATACACCATTCTGCCACCGCCAATGCAGGGTATTATCCTTGATATCCAAAAGGAGCAAACGGAACAATACAAGGAGCTCCTGAAAGGACAACTCGAAGGCGCGAAGAACAACATTATAACGAAACTCACTATGCTTCATTTCGGCCTACCGGTCGAACCTCTGTCTATGATGAACATTCTCAATGCCGGCACGGATGAGGACGACCCAGATGATGCCCCTGCGGATCTTCCCAGAGTTCAGCGAATCGTGTTTGCAGAGAAACCCCTAGAATTCTTAGACTTGTATCACGAGAGAAGTTATGGCTTTCCCATGCTCCGCAGTAAGTAGCTTTCATCGGCCTGCCAAATCGCACTAAAAATTGCAGGACCCAAATCCCAACGTAATCCTGCTCCAGAAGCCGTGATCGAACCAATAGATCCAATCGAGACCGTCGCGGTTGGAGACGATCATTTGTTTGGACATCGTCCACCAACGCCCATTTTCCTGGAGAGTACGGCTGTCGGTATGCGTGGCGGAGCTGGGGATCCCGTTATTGTTTATGGACTTAATGGAGTTGGACTTCACGTCCAGGATGACAGGAAAGATTCCAGGCATGCCTTCTTGGCAGCAGCTTTGAGAATTACAGGGCAACCCAAAACCGCCCTCGTGTTTGAATTTGTGGTCGATCAGTATCGCAACCAAGAGAAGAACAAGGACCAGCCTGAGAAGGAATTTGTCAAATCTTTCCCCGTTGACCAGGACAACTTTGCTCAGACTTACAATCATTATCTGGAATCTCGATTATATAACAGACAGAGGGCCTGGCCATTGGTGGTCCGACAGACGTCCGATGCGAGAAGTCCTACCTTCACAATTCCGAGGAGGTTGAAAAATCCTGCTCTACCAGGGCCCACGATAAACCAGAACCTGTCCCCACCGGAAACTGGGCCGATCCTCCCACCTCCTAGGTTGTCGCCGTCAAAAAAGAAGCAGCAGTCACCGCCAAAAAGCCCTCCGAAGTTACCACCCAAGAAGTCACCACTCAGGAAGAAGACGTCGCCAGGCCAATCGGTCGATGATGTTGATTTCCCGGTTCCTGGAGATGAACCGCTATCTCAAGAAATGTCTTCGAGACTATCAGCAATGGCCGGTGCTACTCCAGGGGTCAACGGACGGGTAGTCTACAGCCTGGATGGGAAGGGGTGTGTACTTTTCAAAGATTGTCACAAATCTTTCTACCAAGCTGCTTTGAAGGTTATGGGCCAGAAATATGGCGAAGACAAGATTGAGTTCGCGGCATCACTATACAACAACGCACCCGTAAGAGAATGTCCACCTGGCAAATTCGCCTATATTGGCAGTGAGAAATGGCCAGAGGGTTCCGCAAATTTGAAGTCCTACCAAACCTCCATCCAAAGTGTCATGTTCAAGAAAGCGGATAGTTTGGGGAACCCGGCGCCCCTAGACTATCACAAGGAATGGAGGGTCGTTGTCCATCCTACACAACCCCGACTTGCCAAATACTGGCCTAAGGAGAGTGCTTCGGACGAGATGGTTGATGTAATCGGTTATGAAGCTCCCTCAAACACCACCAGTGGAAAACGGTCACCATCTAAACAGCAACAACTTGACGGTGGTGCAACTTCTTCCAAAGGACGAAAGCCAACACCACCCAATCTGAAGCCGCTAGCAGCACCGACACAGCTATCCGGCACAACAGGAACAAGGACTGGTTATATACATGGATTTGGCGGCAAACTTCTCACCGAAAACACTGCTGCCGATTTCAAGAGAGCCGGTTGCCAACTTCTGGGCGAAGACCAGACCTCCGCATTTCACTTCTCCTTCCGCATGGCTCCTCTGGGTGAACTCGGGTTTGGACCATGGGCAAATATCATGGTAGATTATAAGAACTTTGAGCACATCTTTCAGAGTGAAATCAATCCACGGATCCCCTCAAGTGGCGATTGGAGCATTTTCGTGTCAAAATGGCAACTGCCCGGTGTCGGAAAAGTGCCTCTCGAGCCCGATAAAGACAAGAGAGATGTTGTGAGGATCATATATCTCAAAGACACAACATATTGGAAGATCCCGATGGACCCAGAGATCGATTGTGGTATCAACCAATTACAAGACGACTTTTTCAGAGCTATGAGAGTTCTCTTTCCAGTGGGCAAGCCTCGTCCTCAACGGAACGTTCAGATCGGCCCCCTGCCCTTTGTTGATATTGGATTTGGTGGAATGGAAGTTACCAAAGAGCTCTGGGACAAGGTAAGAGGTAATCTAAAAAGCCAACCTGGTGGCCTCGTGTACAACATCGATCTTGTCAACTTGGGGGTACAGCGGCCAAATTCTTCTCAACTCATCGGCATCCGTCTGGCTGGCTCTCACGAATATGCGGCTGCGCAGCCCACCGATTATATCAACATGCAGAAAGAAATTGATAGGATGGGGAAGTTTCTGCAAGATGGTCAAAATCCAAGACAATTCAGAATCTGGAAAACCGCCGAAGCTAGGGAAATTAATGGGAATTCGACCCTGATCAACTACAAACCTGCTGCAACTGCAGCCAAGGAGATCAAGAAGTTTCTTGAGGAGGATTCAGACACTACCAATTGTATCTGGTTTCGACCCGAGTTTCCAACGATTTCTTTCAAGAACATCACGGAGGGACAGAAGGCAAAGACAATTGAGTTGGAACCTGACATTTCGCGCGGCCTGGAATGTGTTGATCTCTTGCGGTGGAACTTCAATGAATTTGATCAGGTGACCAAAAGGGACATTGAGATGAACGACGTCGACAGCCAGCACAGGTTTATTCTTTCAGAAGATACAACTCGAGACCAATGGCGAAAGCATATCTATGACTGGTTCTCTGGCAAAGTAATAATGGTGCAGGAAAAAAAGAAGAAGATTGTCTACCGTAAGTCTATTACCATCTTTGTGCGACCCCTAGTGCTAATACCCCGTTCAGAGGTCGAAAAGAACCCGCCTTGGGGTGTTTCTCAACCCAAGGAAAGCCCAGTGCCACTGAACACTCACAACCAGAACCAGCAGAACCGCTCTGCGAACAGCACTCCAACCACCGGGGGACTGACCCCTTCGACAACCATGCTGTCATACCAGCCTCCCAGTAACATACTTCGGATTCCGAAAGAGCGACTTCTGAAACATCGAGTCGCCCCACCTAAGCCAGTTCCGTGGAACGAATGGCAGGGAGAAAATAATCGCCTGGATCGTCTTCAGAGAGAATCATATCACACGGATCAATCTGTCATTGAGCCTGGTCAGCAACCAATGCCTTCCATCTACGGACCCTCTAGACAAACTCCTCTTTCGGTCGGCACAAATATGCCAGAACCGTATCTCTGGGGAATTACTCCGAGCGACTTTGCGAGGAAAGCGGCAGAATGCCAAGCCCTTCGAAATAGTGCTTTAGAAAGGATGTCAAGATGCCAGCTATGCGATACCTCGTTCCCTGAATACGAGACGGAAACCATTGCCAAACACTTGAAGGCGCATCAAGACGCCCTCCGCGAGGTCGGCAAATGCCCGCTATGTGATTGTTGTTGGTCGGCATTGGACAAGGAGCAGAAGAAGCAGCATCTCTGGAACCACCAAACCCAGGGAGAGCAAGATTTGATTAGGAATTTGTGGCAAGGCTTCCAGTGTCCAATTTGCGATGAGGATCTTCAATCCCATTCAAACGAGGATGCAATCGCTCACATTGCGGACCACTTTCCAGGATTGCTGAAGTTCTGTGATCGATGCGGTTTGGATACCTCTTCGTGTCTCGAAGCCGAAAGAGACCACCATAAAAAGACTTGCCATGAGACTGAGGCGGCTGTGAGAATCGTTTTTTGCAACGGTTGCGGTAAAAATAGATCTCATGAGACTGAACTGGACCGCCAAATTCATGACAGTCTCTGCATCCCCACCAGCAGAACGTTCTGCACAGTATGCGGCCTGCATACGACAGGGCTGAGCATAGAAGGTAACCAGCGGCATTACTATGTCCATACACCACCTGGGGGCCCACGGAAGACATTTTGCAAGAGATGTGGCAAGCACCTCATTACAATGGATGCACGGGAGCGGGCAGCTCATAGGCAAGAGTGCTATCTGACAGAGCCACATGTAGAGGATGCGCGCCTGTCTCAGAAAAAGAGAGAGCTTGAAGCCCGAGAAAAGAATATGAAGAATCTTGAGGCTGGGTTAGGTATACAGTCTGCTTGGAGTGCCGGACTCGCGAGCTCAGCTGATACATTCACATGTCCCCTTTTGAAGCCCGATGGTTCTGTATGCAACCATCAGATCGCTATCAAGCCTTGCGGTGGAGAATTCAAAGCTCATTATCAACACAACTGTCAACCCTGCGGCGATAGATGTGGCGGGTCGACACTTCAAGAGCTGCTTCGCCTGTATCCAGAATTGAAGGCTGGCAGCGATAAGCTGCAAGCAGCGGCGGATAAAGCCAAAGCTCAGAAGGCGAACGCTCGCCCAAGCCAACACAGATTCCAGGCCGGTGGACATGTTAACAATGAGACATCTAGCACATCTGAGGGAGACGAAGTGCTTCTGAGACCCACAACACAGAAGGGCAAATCTCCCGCGAAGCCTCCACCAAGCTCCTCAAAGACCCCGTCTAAAGCCAAGAAGTCCCAACCACCGAGTCCACCAGCGGCTGTGGTATACGACGAATTAAACCCTCTCCCAGATCTAAGCATCGAGGAGGTGCCCGGTCTGCACCCAACATCCGAGATAGAGCCTCCTGAGACTACACGCAAAGGCAAGGCAGCTTCTTCCAAAGGAAAGGTACCAGGAAAGACTGCAGCTGGATCAAAGCGCAAGAAAGCCGTAATCGAGGACCCGGAGGATGAGGCTGGAGGGCATCATGGAAAGACCGCAAAGGGCAAGAAGAGACAGAGGACGGCGAGGGAAATGAGCGTGGCACACACGGCGAGTAGTGTTCTGGGGAGTGACAGTGCAGAGGAGGATGTTCTGAAGGAGGTGAGTGTTCCGCCTGTTGGCCTCAGGAGGTCCACCAGAACGGCGAGCGGCACGCCGGCGCCGAGGCCGAGTATGCCATCGACGGTGGTCAGGGGGGTTGGACGGCCAAAAGCTAAAAAGGGAGAGGAGCAGCTGAAAGAGGCGGATGAGGAGGATATTATGAGGAGTCCGGGGAGGAGAGGAAGGCCACATAGCCCGAAGAAAGGGGTGCAGTAGACTGTGTTTGGAGAACGAGGATGGAAAAGGAGTGTTCAAGATTGTGTTTCATCAATCTGTTTTCTTTCAATTCTTGGGGGACAGTACTATGTTTCGAAGTGGCACCTAAGACTTGGTGTTTCCCAGTTAGTTTTCCTTAAGGAGAATACTATCCATTAGTATCATCTTGTTCCGTGATTGTCCAATCTTCGTTGTTTACCTTAATCGTTAATATAGCTCAAGATTCTTTGTGCAGATCACTCCGCCAAGACTGTCGGAGCCGACTTTTGATTTCCGATGTGATTTATTGAAGTGAGAAGAGGTTGAGGCGAGGCGAGGCTGCGAGATTTCCCCAGATCTCGCCAAACTTTCCAGGCCAATTGAGAGCTTCAGCTGCATCACCATCCATCCATTCGATCATGTCTTGTTGACAGCAGCAATGTTCGAGAACCTCTGCACACTTCCGCTCTCGTCTGAGCTTTTCACTCAAGCTCTCCATCCAAAGGAGCCCATTCTCGCGGTTGGTCTTTCTGGCGGCCATGTTCAATCCTTTCGACTGCCACTGGTAGCTGGAGCTTCAAGCGACGATGAGGATGGTGATACCAGTGTACTTTCGACCGGTACGAGCACAATCGATACGGAATGGCGTACGCGGAGACATAAAGGCAGTTGTCGGACTCTGACGTACAGCAATGATGGTGAAGGTACCAATTGGCCCAGCCCCCCAAATTTAGTACAGCCATTGACTCTATTGGCTTCTAGTTCTCTACTCTGCAGGTACAGACGGCCTTCTGAAAGCAGCGTCCTCATCCACTGGTCAAGTCATATCCAAGATACTCGTCCCGTTCGACCCTTCGGGCTCCGCTGATCCACCGACTCATCTTCACGCATTGTCTCCTCAAACTCTCCTCCTCGCGACGGACTCAGCAGCTCTTCATATCTTCGATTTACGCGCCCCTTCCACGTTGAGCTCGAAGCCCAGCCAAACACACCATCCGCACGAAGACTACATTTCTTCTCTGACACCTCTTCCACCGACTGAAGCAAGCACGAGTGGGTTTAGCAAGCAGTGGGTTACAACGGGAGGAACTACACTGGCGGTGACAGATCTCAGACGAGGTGTTTTGGTCAAGAGTGAAAATCAGGAAGAAGAATTGCTCAGCAGCGTTTTTGTCGGTGGTCTGCCTTCGAAACCTGGCCGTAGTAAGGGAGAGAAGGTGCTGGTAGGAAGCTCTAACGGGGTTCTGACATTGTGGGAGAGGGGAGTTTGGGACGATCAGGACGAGAGGATTTATGTGGATGTGGGCAGAGGTGGCGGTGAGAGCTTGGACTCTTTAGCTGTCATGCCTGAGGGGGTGGGAGATGGAGGGAAGAATGTGGTGGTTGGCGTTGGGGATGGCACGATCAGAATTGTCCAATTGGGGCCGAACAAGATTGTTGGGGAGACATTGAGACACGATGAAGTTGAAGGTGTGGTTGGGCTAGGGTTTGATGTTGGTGGAAGGTTGATAAGTGGTGGTGGTTCGATTGTCAAGGTTTGGCAAGAAAAAATGACATTGGACGACGAGGGCGAGGACGAGGATGATTCCGATGAAGGAGAAACTTGGGCAAGGAAGAGAACACTTGCTGGAAGTGCTAGTGATGGCAGCGACGAAGCGGATGCTGAGGATAGTAGTGATGAGGAAGGAGAGCGCAAACGTCGGAAGAAGCGGAGGAAGGCTAAGGGAAAGAAGCAGTCTGGAAACGGGATCCTTGGATTCAAGGGATTGGAATGATACCCGGAGTCAGTTGACAATGCTCCATAAAATAGCACGAAGTCTTAATTTTTTGTTATATGTAAGGGCTGGAATAAATTAAACTCCTCTCTTCAGCCTTGCCCAGCCTCGCTCACAACATTTGAAGTGGTGGCACATCCCTATATAAACTCCCAGACATATTTCAGAGTGTGTGGGGAGGACTTCATTCCAAATGTTTCAGTTGCCGTGATGATGCCCCACCAAGAGGGCGGGTAAAGAATACCCCACATCTGCCGATCTGCAACCGGACGGGGAGGACGACACACATCCTCTCTATCTACAAATTCCCCCACATCTGCTACTAACTTTCTACGAAGCATACTCAATCAACTGACTTACAGATCCCACTGAAAATACCTTCAACATGGAAGCCTTCGAATACAACGCAGCACCTGCCAGAGTGATCTTTGGCAGTGGCACGATTTCGAAGCTCTCCGAAGAAGTCTCTCGACAGAAGCTCTCAAGACCCCTCCTTCTCTCTACTCCTCAGCAAGTCGATCATATGAAGCAATTGAAGACCCTACTCAATGGCAAGGAGGCAGGTGTCTTCTCGGAGGCAACGATGCATACGCCTTCGCACGTCACAGACAAAGCTTTAGCATACGCCAAATCGGTAAATGCAGATTCGGTCATCTCGATTGGAGGCGGTAGTACGATCGGTCTTGGGAAGGCGATATCTATAAGGACCGGGCTGCCGCATATCTGTATCCCAACTACCTATGCGGGGTCGGAAATGACTCCAATCCTTGGAGAGACCCAAGATGGGAAGAAAACCACTCGAAGCGATCCCAAGATCCTGCCTGGGACGGTGATTTATGATGTCGATTTTACCATGACTCTGCCAGCCAGCATGAGCGCTACAAGTGGTGTAAATGCGATTGCGCATGCAGGTAGGGCTCTTCCTGTCCCCCAAAAGACCAATACTCATCCCCCATAGTTGAAGCACTTTACGCCCGCAACACAAACCCTATAATCAACCTCCTAGCTCTCGAAGGCATCTCAGCCCTCTCCACGTCTCTCCCTGACATCGTATCCGATCCCTCCTCTCTTCCTGCCCGTCAAAAAGCACTTTACGGTGCATGGCTCTGCGGAACCTGTCTCGGTGCAGTCGGAATGTCCTTACACCACAAGCTATGCCATACACTTGGTGGATCCTTCAATATGCCTCATGCCGAAACACATACAATCATTCTTCCCCACGCTCTAGCATACAATGCACCGAATATACCAGAAGTGATAAGGAAAATTGCAGAAGTGTTACCTGGGAGTGATGGAGATGCTATCAAAGGGTTGAACTTGCTTCTAGAGAAGCTCCATGTAAAGAGAGGGCTCAAAGATTTTGGGTTCAAGGAAGAGGATGTCGATAAGGCGGCGGAAATTGCTGTTGGGAATCCGTATTGGAATCCGAGGCCGGTGGAGGAGAAGCCGATAAGGGAGCTGTTGCGAAGAGCTTGGGCTGGCGAGGAGGCGAGGGCGGATTTGTAAGTCCTGAACTAAAATAATGAGATATATTGTGCATATCATTGTGACCCATGTCTCTTCTACTTTCTGCATCTTGAAAAGAGACGCAGTATTCCCAGCTTGCACAATGCTCCTGGAGCAACCAAGGCAAGTGTCTGCTTCAATGTTCCGAATTGAGCTGGAGTAATTCAAGCTATTGCCGCTTTCCACAGTTCCAGATAAAGCTGAAGAAATGAACAATTACCTGATTCCCACTTTCGGCTCAATTTGTGATTTTCATTGCACCACTGCTATTTCTAGATTCAGTTGCACCCCATTCAGCAAAAAGTCACACATCTGACAAGCGGTTGCTGTTACTCACGGGCAAGCTGGTACATGGGACTTTTAATTCATTGTTCTGTTTTCCGACTATGCATTGCTGGCAGCCTCCATTTATTGCTCTGCCTTCCTATTATACATCCCTGGATGCCTTGGGTTCATTGGTCTGCTTTCCTACAATACATTTAGAACCTCCTTTATCAAATCTATCCACGTCGCCTCCTCATATTGTAAGTCAATGTCAAACTCCTCTTCCGGTATCTCTTGCTCATCTGATATCGCAATGTCCCGCTCCCCCATAATTGAATCTTCAAATAGTGAGTCGATGCTAGACTCCTCTTTTGGTATCTCTTGCTCATTTGGTATCTTGAGAATGATCGTAGACCGAATAGAGTACCTTGAGCCAGTACCTCAAGATCTTGTCGACGGACTTCACGTGATCTTTCATCTCCTGTGTCACATGAAGATCGCAAAGTTGCTGCCGCACGTTCTTCTGAATTGCCTCGTATGCTTCAATCATGAGCAGGATCTGAAGTCCAGATGCTCTGTCTTGGCGTTCTGCCGGGTGCTGTCGAAAAAGCGCTGTTGCGAGCTCGTTTGTTAGCAGATCCACGCAAATCTTGAGTCCAATATCGTCGTCAAATGCTGCCAACGGGTCCGATAAAGTTTGGTCGTGAGGATTGATTATTGGAAGCTTGACTTTCTCAAACTCTCCATCGGTTCGTGAGGTGGGTGATTCGGATCCGACAAGAGTCTCTGCATCCGAGTAGGCTACCGAGTGGGCCCTGTTCGAAAGCTCTTGCTCTTTGACAAGATCCCGGAGGCTTAGCTGGCATTTGGTTTTCCGAAGTCTGTGGATATTCTTTGGTGTGAGTTGTGGGTCGTTGAGCAGGAATGGCGTGAACGCTCTCGGTGGAAGTAAAGCTTGATATTGCTCGGCGAGAGTTTGCGCTTTGTCGAAAGGCTGGATCATTGAGTTTCTTTCCAATTGCCCAACGGCGAAGACTGGTGTTTTGGCTCTCAACCGTCTGGGATGTTCGCGGTCCATTTCTTCGACTTGGTACTTGCTGGTTGAGTCCTCTGACGAATCTGCTTGAGCCATCTCTAGGAGGAAACCGACATGCATGGAGCTGGCCGTCTTCTCGTTGCCGTTGTCGTCCAGCCTGGCTACAGACGAATACCCTTCAGGATTGAAGAAGTCCAAACAAGATTGAGCCCGGACAACATCGAGAATTCCTTTGCAGGAATAAAGACCTTGGGTTGATGTTACCTTTGGTGGTGCTTTGCGAAGTCGTTTCCTAAGGTGCTTATGGGTGGGAGCCGGGGTTGAGGGATGTGCGCATCGCAGTATGTAAGATAAGAGAGCCATGATTGTTCAAGTGACTTCACAATCAACGTATACTGTACAGCTGCAATCGTGTCCTTGCTTGCTACTGTTGGCTGAACTCTTTAATTGGAGTTTGAGGCAGAGCAAACGATCAGGTTGGTCATTATGTGCTGCTGGACTCGTTGTCAGGATCTGTAGGTTGTCAGAAGACAGCCGCAATCTCATCATCTGGTTACACTCCCCAACATGGAAGACTCCACAATTTTGGCCTGGCTCAGCATCAGCCTTTATGAGACCTTGGCATGGAGTCGTCAAGGGCCTGCGGGCGTGTGTGCTGCATATTTTCAACATTGTGACACCTTTCAATACTGAGCTGACGGGATCGTCGACAGCTGGACCCCCTTTTGGGATCTGTCAGAAGGAAAGCTTCTTTCAGTTGTCATGCCAGAGCATGTGAGGAGGGGTTGGGTTAGTTGGCATCCACACCCCGAAGAAAGGCTCAGGAGATGTGGCTGGCGTGGTAGTGGTTTACTGACAACCGAGAGATGATCACAGTGAGAAATCCAGGGGGTGTCCGTTGAGGCTAGCCCTACGGAAAGGCCATGCGCATCCGCTGGGAATTCCCCGCGAAACATCACCCGCAATGGGGCAACCACGATCTGCTTCCATCTGACAGACCACACGAGACGAATATTTCTTTTATTCTCGTGTCGAATTTAAGCTTAAAGATTTCAGTGAATTGGAAACCGCATGCATACTTAGGTCGAGTCACCATGCCAAGTGGCGAAACCTTTCTCCAAGCCCTCGCGATCTCCTGATGGGAAGCCTCATCTGACGTGAGAGCTCCTTTCAGCTTCGTTCTTCGTTCTGGGCTGATCTCTACAGCCAACGAAGGCACCTAGATGACGACCATCTCGCACTTCCCTAGATGGGATGACATAATGCATGATATCTGGAGAGATGCACCCGTCGGATGTTAGGCGCGTGACTTCCGAGCGGTCAACTGCTGGACCCCGGATTCTGAGCACCTGCAAGGCTCAGAAGGGGATCGAACCTTCGGTATGCAGCCACTTCCTTCGAACTGCTTCTGTGGCAAATGTTCAGGAGGGCATGTAATCCCTGTCTGCTATTTGGGTTGATGTTGTTTGCTGTTTGACTTTTATTGTGCGTGGCTGTTGTGTCCTCAAGTATCCCCTGATCCTGCTTTATGTCACGGGGAGGATGCTTTCAACCCATGACAACCAGATGGTTTGAGAAATATTTTCTCAGAATCTTACAGTCCAGCTGGAACTAAAGTAAAGCGCATCGATTTGATGGTGGGGGCGGGGGAGGGGGGAGACGGTTTTCCGTATCATCCGACCTTTCAGTCATTTTGCCTCTATTCTTCAAGTACACTTTCGGGGATAAGCAAACTTCCTAAAGGTGGCAGACTTTCAGAATGCGTACATCGTAGAAATCTGAAGACAAGGCGTGTCACCCGGCCCGAGGAAGGGTTTGAAATGACCAAGTAGCCACGAACGGAGCTGCCCTTGACCCCTTATTGGTCTGCATTGGAGGACGAGTGTTCATAATATAAGAATTATCAAGCCCACCTCATTGGAAGCTTGCTATCAAATTCAGTGGAAACTCCAGACATAAAGTCAAGCCCTTTCACATCTGGGCAACATCATTAATTACCTGAACAATTGTCCCGTCTTCTTCATTTCAAGCAAGATGAAGAGCTCATATCTTCTCATTATTTTCACGGGTGGATTCTTCGTTGTTGCTGGTGTCCCAGCACCCCATCCAACTCGGATGGCTGAGTGCGATGGCTGTGGCGGTGTTTGCGGGGATTCTATTGTTCAAAGCCCTTTCGAACAATGTGATCTCGGGCCGAAACTCAATGGTGCTTGGAACTCTGGTTGTTCTAAGAACTGCACTTGTAGTAAGCTTATTCTCATCTCAAGTCACCGTTATTTCAATGAGGAGGGAGAGCTTGGGACCTGTCCCCAGGGCCAATAAAGCCCCAAAGCGCTCAATCACTTTGAATTATTTACAATATTATGAGGCTAACTGCTGTGAAGCTCCCGTCTGTGGAAATGGGATCAAGGAGTAAGCTTTTTCTCCGAGAATTCCTGTATTCATATTGATCTGTACACAGGGACGGAGAAGAATGTGACGCAGGGAACACCAATGGCAAATACAACTCCGGCTGCACCACAGATTGCAAGCTTTGCGGTTATTGTGGTGACGGGATACTGGATGACGCTTCAGGGGAGCAAGTAAGTCTGTTTTCTGAAAATGAGTCTCATCTTTCAATGTTTTGCGAGTTAGTTGTCTATCCTCGGGACTTTATCTCCAGAGTGAAGACCCCGCGAGACATTTTTTCCAACCCCCCCCCCCCCCCCCCCCCCCCCCTTCCAAACTCATTTGCCATGCAATACTGACTCTGGTTTTTTCCAGTGTGACCTGGGATATAGTAAGTCGCGTTCCTAGTTTCCCAAGCAAGTCCTCTTGGTCTGTGGTGATCACGTGACCATGCAATTCCTGCTTTTCTGAGCATTCTAGGGCTTGCAGTACTGATTTCGCCTTAGTCTTGAATGGATCACCAGGAGCAAACTGCTCCGCCAATTGTACTTTGCAAACGTGCGAATACAAATGTGGGAACGGTGTGGTAAGTCTCAATTCCTGAGCATTTTTCCTTCGTTAGAGGTATCGCTAGTTGGGGATTTCCTTCACAGAGACTCTACTGCTCAAAGATACTTGCAACTTTAAAGCAATGCTAATCTGAGAGCCGCGGTCCCAGGTTGAACCAGGCGAAGAATGTATGTGCCCCTTCTCAAATCAAACACCCAATCTCCCTTGAAATTGACTTTACCATTTCTCCTGGTGCTGAAGCTGTGCTGATCCGAGGCACAGGTGACGATGGCCCCAATAATGGACCAAAAGGCAAATGCGGAACAGATTGTAAGTGGCGAACCTGTTCTTGTGGTAATGGCGTGACGGAGTAGTAAGTTTCAATATCTAGTTTTCTCTTCCCCGTGAACTGCCGCGAGGAGCCAACACTCCTGGTGCTCTTATGTTAGAATTCTTTGGCAGGTGTATCTAACTCGGTCCAGCCCCTTTGAGGAGTGCGATGATGGCGATTTGAATGGTAGCGAAAAGTCACGCTGTAGCAAGAACTGCACCTGGATTGAGCCCGTTGGCCACCCCAACCCTCCATGCTGTGGAAATGGCAACGTAGAATAGTGAGAATTTCCTTCTGTCCCTCTTTAACTTTTTTAACTAACGTTAAATTAGTCCCGAGGAGTGCGACCAAGGCTTCCTAAACGGAGGACCTCACTCAAATTGCACAACCGACTGCACCTGGCGTAAACCAGCTCCTCCTCGATGTGGCGATGGCCACATTGATCCAGGAGAAGAGGTAAGCTTGTTCTCATACTAAACTAACGCCTTTCTGTTTAAGAGCGCGTGAGCCTCTCGGGAGCTACCACACACTCGCCTGGTGACTCCTTGGCCCCTAGGCTCCCTTTACAATTCAAGAATTATACATGCTGATTCAGTGCTTAGTGTGATGACGGAGCCGATAATGGTTCACTTCAATCATACTGCGATAAGACTTGCCACAAATGCACACCTCCTGGCCCTCCAGTCAAATCAGACACCTGCCCTTGCCAGACCTGCAACCCGAATCCGTTCTTCAACAAGTGTACGATCACGACGAGCTGTATCAACACTCCGAGTGGAAATGACTATTGTGCCTGCAGAGCGGGATATCGAGCTGATGGGCTGGCGCCGACGAACCCGAAGCAGTTCAGGTTGGCGTTTCCAGGACAGGAGTATAGGGTCTTTGTTGCGCCGGGAGTAAGCTGTGATACACTTTGTACGAGCCCGTTCCCTGGACCCCAGAGTTGCCAGGAAGTGCCTGTTAAGAGCTCGTGTTGAAGTTCTGTTCTTGGCATTTTTGATTTTCTGAAGGGTTAGTGAGTTATGAATTGGATGGAGTAGTTGGGACTTTCGGCTTCTCCACGTTGTTTCTTAGTAGAAATCTACTTTGATAGCTTATTTGGTCATTCTTTATTGCTACTGGAGTATGGAATGTTGTTGTGTTGAAGGAGTTCCAACAAGTTTCTGAGAATCGATAGTGAAGTAATCGCTGAAGTGGCCTCATCGAAATCACTGGCAAGTGACAAGTCGTTACTAGCAAGAAAGCAAAGAAACTCTCTATTCGTAATTCCGGATTCCCCTGGCCATGAATGGCAACATTGTCTGCTGATTTACATCTGGCTCCATGAGTCCCAACCGCTACCAGTTACAGGCGAGAAACATAGCCAACCATAATTACCTCACTCCACACTCCACAATGCGCAAACCACGCCATTGATTGATACTGGATACATTACAAGACCTCCTTCGTCACAATCCCAGAGCTCCCAAGATTTGCAATCGATTTTATTCCCCTAATTTCATACAGCTTTGCGCGCGAATGCAGGACTTGCTAGTCCCACCAGATGGAATTTGCAGGAGAACCGCCCTTACACATATCAACTTCTGGTAGAGAAGAACTATACCCGCGTGCTCAAAATCGTTGCGTGCTCGGCGTAGTCATGCCAAATTCTCGCAACCATGGAGCCAGTCGATTGACATTCCCACTCCTGAACTCAACCAGGTAATAAGATTCCTGCTTGAAAGGAGATCATTTCTTTGGTCTCGGCCAGGAATCAGTCAGGGTGCAGACGTCAGCATTCAAGATATGGTGGACACAAATGGGAAATATAAGCGGTAAGCTCATCGAGCTGAACAAAATCCTTAGGATGAGGTCTTTGCATTACTCCTAGAGGGGTATTCGATCTCTCAAGTTCGAACTGGAACTGTCCCCGGACACCTGGCCCACAGACAAAAGAAGCCCCCCTCCAGGAAGACATCCTCTAAGTCCTCTTTCAAACGCCACGTGACCGGCCCATCCAGGGACCCCATCCTCCCATTCTCAATTTAACCCCTAAACTCCTTGACCGACCCTCCTTCGGTAGGCGGACTCTGGATCTCGGTATATATGCTCGCCGGTCCACCGGTGGGTGTGTTGAGAAGCCCGCTTCCGCCTCCCACAACAGGAACAAGTGTGATTCCGCCTTGTGGGTCCGCAATAGGTGCTGCTGCGGCGAGAAACTGCGGGACCGCCAGTGCGAGGAAGAATTTGAGGGAAAGCATTGTGAGGGATGGAGTTCGTGTGCGTAGGTATTGAGTGATCGCTCGGTTAATGTGACCGATTCAGGGGCGACAGTATGATTCTGGATGCGCAATGAGGGTGCGAGAAAAAAGAGGAACCCTTCGCCAGGAGGGGCATATTTATATATTTATTCTTTGGTACGTACGATAATCCCTTCCAGAGTTATTTTTGGTAGATCAGGGTTCGGCACGGCAGGCACGAGGTTGAGTGCCTCACTTTACGATCCTCGGGTGCTGAATCGCGGTTGGAAATAACCTGAAATGAAACGCAGGAACAGCCAATCAGCGATCTCATGTGGATGAACAACTATACGTCGCATAGAGAAATAGATTGCTCGGCTTGAGCAGTTTGACGAAAATAGGGTGCCGTGCCAATAGCGGCCGTAAGGAGGACTTGAAACGGGCTAGATAGAGCGGCAGCGGGGTAATCGCCCTAATCAATGGACGAATGAAATTGAGGTGAACAAATGCATATTAGATGAGATGATAAAGGATTGAATGCTATTACCCTTCGCCACGGCTCACATTAGCTCAGACTTTGTGATGTGAATTCTGACTTCGATTGTTCGAGATATATCTGCAGTGGGCTTTTGACGATCCAATCTTTTCGCAAATTACTGACAATAGAGGGGCTGTGATAGCAAAGAGCCGCTTTGTAAGTCAATTTTCGTAGCAGAAGCTGGCCATTCAAGGTTCACTGAAGAGCCTAAACTACTGTAATAACCTGAGGTTGGTAACGATCTCTAGGCCACATGAGCGGCATCATGTTCAAATCATCCTCGTGTGTATACGTCAAACCGATCCGTCTCCAAGTTCCATCTCCAAAGGGATTTAAGATCAAGCCTACGCCATGGCTGCGGTACTGCGAATAACACCCTAAGAGCAAGAAGCGAGTCTCGTAGTTGACTTCGTTTTCCTCGCCTCCCAGTTCTCGATCCAATGTGACGCACTCTTGGATGTCCCAGTGCTCATGTTCCCAAGAAGATGTCTGACGCTCTTCGATATCCTTGAGCGTTGAAACCTCTCCCTCGAGAACGATCTTACCAGATAATATCTCTCCGAAAGAAGAATCTGGTTGTGCGAATTGAACATCATTATCTCTGATTCGGGCACATTCGAACTTGAAATATGGCTCCACATGGACTCGAAACCCAGCAGTAATCCACAGCCAAGTCGGTGATTGAAAGTCAGTTGCTAGCTTTGCTCCCCGGTCATCATAGGCTCTCCAGCCAAGGTGTTGCAGGAAGCATTTTCGCCACATACCAACGATGTATGTATCCTGCCACATCTTCTGAAGCTCGCCTGCAATACCGGCCAGAGCGGGAAGACGATCGGCTTGCACTGACAGGCTTCTGCGGCTGTAATCTTCCATAATGTAAGTCCACACCCCGTATTGTGTCAAGCCTCCCTTTGAGCGCTCCATGAATCGGTCCGAAGTATCTCGTGTCGTCGTTTTGGAGAACATCTCCGCGTCCGGGAACAAGAAATTATCTAGGAAAGGAGGGTGGCGTCGGTACTCGTAGGTGTTGAACTTGTCGTAGTCTGCGTTGACCTTTGTGATATTGGCCATTTCGGATAGGCACTTCCAGGTCACGTCACGGTTTCCGAAGTAGAGGACTCGGGGAGATAGGAGAGATTCTTGGAGTGTCCAGGCGCGGGTGCTGAGGTGCTCAAGGTCTCGAGGTGCTATATCACCGGCACCCAGGGAGATCGTGCCTGGTGATCCATCGGGGTTCAAGAAAGGAAGTTCGATAGTTGCTGGTAGTACGATGTCTCGAAGGAAGCTGTTTTTAACAGATGAAGTATTTGCCGCAGCAATTGTCATTGATGCGTTCCGGTAGATTGCGGCCATCTTTGCGATCTCTGCTGCCTTGTCTTCTATGCTGTCTTGAAGAATGCACAGTGCGTCAACCCAGAGGTACTGAAACCCTAGAAGACGTGTTATTGAGATGGCGTCTTGCAAGCCAGGAGGTAGGAGGGATAGTGGAATCGCTGATATTCTGTCGTTAAGTGTAGTTGTACTTGTTGTGAGATCCTGTGGGCCTCCCCAGCAGTAGCTCAAGGTGACATATTCGGCGCGATCATTGGGCCTACTCAGGTACAGTCTCGGTGTCCTGGGAAGGATATCTATCACACGAGTTGGGAGCTCGGCCTTCTCTCTCTTTGGACATTTTTCATGACTGTAATTGCATGCGTTCAGTTGATCTCGAATCTGGTTCTCGAATTCTGTAGCTCTGAGGGTCGCCCTAAACTTTGCAGCATAGAAGAACTTCTCAGCCGGGTCTCCTTTAACGCTCTCTTCATCAGCACGTCCTATAATAATGTTCGAATGGCAATGTACCTGGAGAAGTCCGAACACTCAATAGAGTGTGTGAAGATAGGGAGTACTTTTTCCCATCACGGATAAAGTGGTAGTCGAGGTTTTCATATCGATCCCTAGATTCCTTGACCCCTAATTGATTGGTAGAGCGTAATTTCCAGTAACCAGTTCCTTGAGGGGCATCCAATTTAGCATCGGAGGGTTCGACATGGTGAATATAGAGTCCATATAATAGAGAACAACATGAGCAACCATTGGTGGCAGACCGATGCAAATCTGCAACATCGAAGTGTCTGTAGCCATCTGCCGAAGCCAGCTGCCGCAGACCATCAAGGGTGGAGGTCATAGCCACACATCGCTTGCATGGCTTACCAGACCGCATGTTCTCGTGGAGTTTGGAAACATGCATTTTGGAGTCTCTTTACATCGTCAGAGAAACGTTGTTGGTTGGTTCTGGAGAAGATTAAGTTCAAGAGCAGACGTTGGGACTCTCAGTGCGGACTTAGGAGCCTGGTGTCATAACTCTGTGTCTTTAGCGACCAACGACCCCACCACCCTCACAAAAAATAACTCCTGCTACCCAACCACTCAATTTTGACCACCTTCCAAGGCAGGAAATCAAGGCTAAACATAAGGAGGCGATACGCCAGTTGTATAGCTTTGCTAAAGTTGAGCTTCTTATAACTCGATATAAGCTTAGGAGGAGCACAATTGAGAAGATTTTGCCATGCGACGCACCCAAGCAGCCACGAATTACTCGAAACAAGAGACTCTACTACCGTACGGCTGTAGGCGAAACTAGCTTTAATATCGATTTTTAGCGAACCTCAAAAATCGTGTGGGGAAATCGCGTCGCGCATGAACCATAATTACTGAATCGCGAATTACTCAATAACCACAACTCCTGATCGAAAAGTAAGTTAATCGAAAGGAAGACTGCCAGTCGTTCTTCAGTTTGCTAATAGCGTTAGTGCCCAAGCCTAGTGGTCGTTTACCACTATACGTGATTAGGTGGCACGACGATTTTCTATGGGATTTTTATTAAAATCGCTAATTAAACTTCTAAAAGTAATTCAAATTATAAAAGCTCTCTAGATATTAAATTCTACTAAGTACTAATTAATTTAAGGTATATAGCTTATAGTCTAGATTAAGAAGTATAAAGTTATTAAGAAAAGGGCGTGGTTTACTATATATTTTTGTGTGATTTTTACTAAAAATACTAATTATATTCTCAAAAATATTTTAAATTACAAATCCTCTTTAAATATTAAAATTAGATATAATATAGCTAGTTTAAGCTATATAGTTTATATTTAAAATAGATAATTAAAAAATTATTGAGAAAAAGGTAATTTTATTACAAGTTTTCTATGTGAATTCTATTAAATCTATTAACTATACCCTCAAAAATGATTTATATTATAAAAGCTCTATTAGATATTAATTTCTGCTAGGTACTACTTAATTTAAGGTATAGGGCTTATAGTCTAGATTAATAAGTATAAAGTTATTAAGAAAATAGTATGGTTTGGCCTAAAAACTTGAAAAATCGAGGGGGCGGGGTTCTTGCTGCCTTAAAAATAAGGTTAAAAATACTTTCTGAAATAACTTTACTATTACTTATTTGAAAGTAGAGCTATTAGGCTTAAATTAATCGTAATATATTAAACTTTAATATTCTAAGAGCTCTTATAGTTTAGACAATATTTGGTGTCGTGGCCAAAGGGTAGTAGAATCGCGATTTCGATTTCCCACACGATTTTTGAGGTTCGCTAAAAAATCGATATTAAAGCTAGTTTCGCCTACAGCTGTACCAATACACAAGTCGACGAGATTATAAATACGCATCCGAATCGTGGATTAATAGAGTTCTTGACTATAGCAGGCTACACGACGAACTTGGGCTTGAATGCTCTAGTTTGATCTTAATAGACAGCTTAAACAAGGGAGTATTTCTGGTGAGCGGCTTGCTGGAGACCCTTGGACGGACCGGACCGCCCAGTGGGTGGAGCCTTCGCTTAGTTCCTTGCCGTGGCGCAGCACTCCCGCAACATTCAGTACTCTCTCTCCCTAAATAAATGTACGTACACCGTAGCAGGGCAAAATAATGTAGAGAGAGAGCCACAGCCTAGGGGTGAAAAACAATTCAAAGGTCGTATTGTTTACTTTCCGGTCTGTGCCAGTGCGGAACACCCCTGCCTCGCTACATTATTTTCCCCTACCACGGTGTAATACTATCCCCCAACATGAAACAGGTTTAACTATCACATTTAGTACAATTATTTACAGGTGAGAGGCGGCCATAACAAGCTTAATACCAAGGAATAAGCAGGAGTCTAGGTATTTAGCCGTGGGTGGCTTTTCTAGTAGTACCAGATATATAATTAATTAATGTTCGGAGAGTAGTAACAAGTGTTGACGAGTGTAGTATATTTACTAATTTTCCATTACCAGCCTACTGCTTTTCGGGCTCAACAAATCATTGTAAATGTCATCAACATCTAGGTAATGAAAAGGAACAAAAACATTGTTGATTACTACTTCTTTGACAGAACGCTTAGAGCAGGAGAGCAAGAGCACCGAAAAGGATTGAACCAGCACCAACGGACAGAGCATCGGCACCAGAGGTGGGAGAGGCAGCGGCACCGGAGCCAGAGGCGGTAGTTGCTGGAGTGACAGCACTACCGGACAAAGTAAAGTTTTGAATGACAACATTGGAGATGATGTTGGTTGGCAGGGATCCGTTGATGGTGGCTGGGGCAGTTCCGTTGACAAGGAAGATGGTCAGACTGGAAGGCTGACCTTTACCAGCAAAGGCAGCACCAACCAACCAAGTGCACCAGTACTCGCTAATAACACCGTTCACAACACCAGTAACGGCGTTGATCTGGAACAGGTTGGCCAGGTTGGTGCTCGCACCTCCAGCAAGAGTCGAAGTGTTGGACAAGACAACCAATCCTGGAACAGCCTTGCTAACACCTGGGGCAAACTTCGGATCAGTGAAGTTGTCATGATAGAGTGGCGCGTAGCCGTTGATTGGAGCGAAGACGTTGGCGCTGAGGTCCGTGTTGATAAGGAGCAGGTCAATCATCCACCCAGCACCATTGACACCGACAACTTCACCGCCTCGTGGAGTAAAGACGTCAATGGTTACTGGGGTGGCCGTGGTTGCAGGGGCAGTGATGTTGGAAGCAGCGTCACCGAAAATGAAGAAGCTAACAGTCGCAATGTTGGAGATGACAGCAGGGTCAGTCGCTGGGTTTTTGGTGTACGTAGCGCCAGCAGCTGAGTTCAAGAAGAAGACAGAAGTGGTTATGTTGACGTTGGATCCAAGGCCAGCGACTGGGACATACCATGTGAAGTAAGCCTCCAAAATGTTACCCTGGGCGTCAGAGTTGGTGATGGCATTCAGCTCGAAGAAACCAGCAAAGTTCATGGTTGAACCGCTGATCAAGCAGACGAAACCCGGGGCACCCGGGTCAGGGCCTGCGGCAAACGTGGTGAGGTTTGGAGAGTTGAGGAATGGGGTGAAGCCATCGTCTGGGTTGGCGGTGGATCGTCGGTAACCAGGTGATGCGGTGCTTGGGCTCGAGGCGGCCGAAGCGGCAGGGGCAGCAGATGAAGTCGGAGGTGCAGAGAACTCAGCAACAACGTCAATCATCCATCCCAAGCCATTGATGCCGACCTCAGTGCCAGGTCTCGGTGTCAGGATGGTGACCTTGGATGGAATGTTCTGAGCATTGGCCAGGCCGAGGAGAGCAGCAACAACTCCGAATGTCTTGGAGAACTTCATTGTGAAAGAGGATTGTTATTGAATGTAGCGAACGAAAGTAGCTCTCTTGTGTTTCTTGTTGCAGAAGAAGCCCAAAAAGATTCTTTGGGGTCCCTGGGACAACTTTATACGCCACCTCATTATTTGTGTTTTTAACAGCTCCCGATCCTAACTCGTAAACATTCCAAAACACACACTTGACGGGGTTTATAAAGGGATTCGATTGCCACCACTATTCGTTCTCGTACCTAGCTCCAGAATAAAGGTCCCGTGGGAAAATGACTAAACCAACCGACGCCAATCACGGTAGCATGCCAGCCGGCTTCGGCTGACGTACGCCCTAGAGCTATCCCCTTTCCCATCGATCTCCAAGGATTTGATTTGATATATTCCAGTTTTGCGCCTGTCGATGTCTTTCGCGTGTGGAAAATGAGCGGATTATTCCAAATCTGATCGATGCGCCAGCCAACCTGCTACGACGGTGGAGAGACAAACCTCGAGACGCCACTCTGTGACAGGACAAACCTTATGAGGCGTAGCTTTCTCGGAATTGCCATGTCATCGCCATGCTATGGACATGCTATTCCCATGGTATCTCATTGCTCGGCAGCTCGTGCCACGCGGTCCTTTGCAAAACAAAGTCATCGCAGGGTATCAATAGCATATTAGAATGGGCTCTGAAACAGAGTCCTCGACTAATGGTTGAGGTTGAAGGTTGACCTTTTGAAGTTTAGCTATCCGGTGGTGGGGAACCGAGGTTGCTGAAAAGTTCTGGTAGGTGAGAACTCGTTCAATGACCACGTGCTCGGCCGAAGCGAGCAAATAAGGGTCATGGGGGATCAACTTCCTCCCAACAATGCAGACTTGGCATTACAGCTGGTTACAGGTTTTGTATCCATATTTCTTGAGCGAAATTCATGCCAGAAACTTCTTGCGTGAAAAGCAACTTGTGCCAACCACATTGCGAAACCTCGTATTTACCCTCATGTCCTCGACGCATCCTTACTTTGGTCTAGAGACAACACTGTAGGTAGCCGTTGATAATACCAAATAGAACTTTAAAAGTCAGAAAGTCCGCGTGCACAGATCAAGGATCGTTACTACAGGAGAAGTTCTATCTCCATTCGCAAGAATCTATCATGAAACTCAGCTAATACTTTGCAACATTATTGCGGACTCATCGGAGCCTCAAACGCTTGACTTTCCCGTCATCCTCGACTTCCTATTCCTCGACTCAATCGAACTTATCGCCTGCTTTTCCTCCCCCTCTACTCTCCCGCCACCCCTAACCCCCAATCAACCTTGCAAATGCCCCTCCTCTCCACTTCAGTTCATCGAAACTTCCAACTTCGGCAATCTGCCCACCCTCAAGCACAACAATCCGTTCACAAATCCGCATCATTTCCACCCCATGCGCAATAACAAGGACCGCCACCCCCCCTTCACCACTCTCCTATCCCCGTTCCAGTTTGCTAATCGTTTCCCTTACCATCCCGGCTGATATGGCGTCAAGCGCCGACGTTGCTTCGTCCAAAATGAGAACCTTAGGACGACGAACAAGAGCGCGAGCAATAGCTATCCTCTGCGTCTGGCCTCCGGAAAGGCCCTGGCCGCCGTCCCCCACAAGAGTCTGATAACCATTTGGCAAACTCGAAACGAACTCATCGATCCCCGCATCTCTCGCTGCAAGCGTCGCGGCGTTGAGATTCGCAAGCGGCGAGCCTTCGGGCAGACCGTAAATTATGTTTTCTAGGATGGTGGCTGGGAAGAGGGTTGGTGATTGAGGCACGATGGCGATGTGGCTTCGTAGGCTGGAGATGTTGCATGAAGTGACGGGGATGCCGGCGAATGTTAAAGGTGCGGGGTGGTGTGGTGCGACGGGGTCTGGTGGGTAGAGGGCGAGGACCAGAGATGCGAGGGTGCTTTTTCCACTGCCGGAGGGCCCGACGAGCGCGGTCCTGGAGCCGGGTGTGAGGGTTAGTGTGAAGGAGGAGAGGGTGGGTTGGTGTGGGCGCGAGGGGTAGGTGAAGGAAAGATTGTTGAAGTGGATTGGGAAGGGTGTCGCCAAGCGATGGGTTCCGAGGGACTCGTGGGAATGGAGAGGTAGGTTGGCGAGATAGAGCATGCGGGTTGCTGTTACGCGGGAGGAAGAAAGTTGTGGGATGAGGGAGAGGATCGACATGCTGTTCGCGAGGCCGAAGAGGAGGAGGTTGACGACAGCGAGTACCGCGGAGACAGGGAGGGCGCCACGGGTGGTTATTACGGTGCCGTAGTAGAAGATGGTCGCTGTGATGAAGAAGGAGATCGCCTCGCCTAATCCGAAGGCAGCCCCAGAATAGAGAGCACGGGATAGTCCAGTCTTGTAGGTTCTGGCGGTGGATGCCGTGTGTTTCCGCTTAAAGTAGGATTCAAGAGTGAAGGCACGCACGACCGGGATGTTTGAAAAGGTCTCAGTGAATATGTCGCCGGTTTGGCCGGCCAAGACGTTGCATCTCTCCTCCCATTTGCTGCTGATGTGAGAGAAGAGGCTCGTTGTTGCCCAAACCACTGGTAAGCATCCCATAGCGACGAGAGACAGCTTCCAGGAGATCAGGAAAGCCCAGACAATCGATATACCGAGCATCCAGATGGTGGTGAAGATAGGTCCAGCAAACCGACCCACAAGGTTCCGCATCTCTTCGGCATTTCTGTCGAGACATGCGCTGAGTCTAGCCGCGGAGTTCTCTTCTATCTCAAACCAAAAGAGAGGCTGAGCAAGAATTCTCTTGAAGGCTTCGACACGCAAGGAGCTCACCCATGCTTGTCCGCTATGTTCGAGAAAATAGTGCGTGCAGAAGGTGGCCACCCCGTCAACAATGGAGATACCAACCAGTGCAAGAGCCCATAACTTGGCTTGAGAGACCCGATAGTTTTCAAGATAGTAGATTCCCAGCAGTCTTGCGAAAACGTAGGCGAAAGCAGGGGTGGCAGCAGCGACGATGAAGGCGAAGAAAAATCCCAGTACGAAGAAGATGCGGTCCGTCCCAGACAGCGTCGGCCAGATTGATTTCAGAATTTTAATGTACGGCGCAGGGGTTGTCTCCAGCGGTTTCTTGGGGGTCGGTGCTGTACTTGTCGGCGACGTCACGCCTTGCTCGACTCGAAGAGGAGAACGTTGATGCTTGATGGCGGATGTATTGATGGTCGGAGGGATGGGGCGACCTTTGTCAGCTTCAGCCATGATTGCGTATTCTGCTACTGGAAGGTTCATATTTCCTCTTTCTGCAAAACTCGAGCTTCGGGGTAGGTCCTGGAAAGATGCTCTTGAAAGATTGCATGGAGAGAGAAAACCCAATGCATTTAGTCTAAAATATCCCAGCCGAGGGGACTGAAATATTTCTGCGGGCGGAACAGGTATAGCTTGCTGTGATAAATTTAGTTCATTGGTGGAGAATGCCCGAACATCCTGGGATAAATTTCGATTTTTTTGGGGATTGCTGTTGACATTCGAAGACTGTGGGTCAGATTCGTGCGTACCAAATTTATTGGAAGGTCGGTTCCAACAAACTCCCAAAACCTCGTCGATATCACCCATAAGAAGGCAAGTTGGAGATGTTAGCCCTGATTTTCGTCTCTGTTCAAGAACTGTCGAATTACCTCGAGCATAAACGGGATGGAAAGAAACAAAAGTTCCGTGCTTCTTTTCAACGAAGTCCCTGCGGTAGCCTTCTTGGACCAGATTGCCATGATCGAGAACATAGACGTATTCATCATCACGAATTTGAGAAGTGTCGTGAGTAATAACGATTGTTGTCTTCTTTTCCCGCCATTTTCGTATTTCCTCCACAACTTTCCGCTTACTCGTCTGATCCAGAGCACAAGTCGCTTCGTCGAGGATTAAGATAGGGGCATCTCGGAGACGGGCTCTTGCTATCGCGATTCGTTGCTGCTGGCCGCCACTCAACGGTTCCCTATTCGGCCCAACCAGTGTGCTAAGTCCTTCTAGTAAGTCGGTGATGGTTTGCTGGAGATCGCCTGTTTTAGAAGCGTTAAGAACATCTTCCATGGTGGAATGCCCTTCCCTGCCGAAAGCGATGTTCTGGTAAACAGTCTCATTGAATAGCGCACTCTGCTGTTGGACCAACGTAACGTTTTGTCGGAGCCATTCCGCATCGAGTGTCTGAATTGAATGGCCGTCAATGAGAATATCTCCGCTGGTCGGTTTGTAGTATTTCATTAGAAGATTTCCCAAAGTGCTTTTCCCGGACCCACTTTTGCCCACGATGAAAGTCATTTCGCCGGACGGAAAAAAGAAAGTCGCTTTATTCAGCACGTTTTGTTTCGGATTAGATGGATATGCAAACGATACCTGTGTCCATTATTAGTAACAATTTCAATGCAGGTGATTCAGGACTCACTTCGTTGACTTCGATATCTCCGGCTGAAAAGGGTATGGGTTTTGTCCTGCCCACCATATGTTTTACTTTCATCCCATGTCCCATTCGCACCATGATCGCTTTCAAAATTTGTCCAGCGGATATTCCTTTTGCCAGCACCAGCCACTGTGGTAAAATGGTCTCGACAGATTGCATCGTGGCCAAGCAGGCATAAAAAGTTGTGAGAACATGGCCCGGATCCATGCCATGGTCCACCAAGTAGAGACCAAACCAGAATCCTTGAACGAATATGCCCACCGTTATGAGTTTCGTCATTCCGAATTGCAGTGCGTTGTATCTTACCTGAATCATGTAGCTCGAAGCGACTTTCTTCATTGCGGAGAGGTACTGCCAGACTTCTTGTTGTTGGCCAGTGTATACTTTGACGGTGTCAATTGCCTCGATGGATGTCTTGACGTGTTTTACAACTTCAGAGAGTCCTTGTTTCTGCACTTCAATGGCCGGAGAGAGTGGTATTGATATCAGGTAGAGAACAATAGCTGTGAGTGGAATGGCCGAGATGATGACAAGAGTGAGCTTCCATGAGAAGCAGAAAGCCAGACCAAGGGATACAATCGAGCCGAATATGTCAAAAATCAGGAAACCCAGGGGTTGGGAGACTGCGAGTTGAAGCTCTCGAATTTGACTGGAGAGTTAGTAGACTGCACAAGTAGAGAGAATTTTGACGTACGTTTGTATACGGATCAGAAGCGACCCAATTCCGTCTGGCCGTAAATCATACCATTCCATCTCCTTGTCCAACATGCCTTCGAACATCTTGTGTCGTATACTCCTTGCTTGAGCCTCACCAAAAGCCATCCAGGAGGACAGGGAGGTTCCTTCAACAATCCATGCAGAACCTCCGAGGCCGACCAAAGCTGTACACCATTTTGCAACACCATGGAGGGTATCTTCAGCGGTCGCCGTTCCGGCACCGAATTTCGTCAAGATAGAAAAATCTTCCCAAACAATATGGCAGCCGTCGGTCTGAACAGAGCTGAAGTAAGTGTTGAGACGACAGCAATCGCAATTGCCACGGCGTGTTGTCGAGTCGTAAAGGCAAATAACGAACGCCACGAAGAATTAAGGGCAAGATCATCAGCGGTGCCCCGGGGTCGTAGCTCGCGGCTTGAGCCTTGAGGGTCCTGCCCAATGGCGGGCATGGGACTATGGAAATCTTTTTCGCTTTCGAAGGATGCCTGGCTTGTGCTTGGTGGCATCGCCATATGGAGGGATGGAAGATCTCGAAAATTCTAATACACTCGCACTGATCAACGAGAAAATAGATGAAAATGGAAAATGCATCTTGAACGAGACGAAAACAAATTTCAGATCAAAACACTCTATTCAAGGATAATATGAAAGAATAACAGGGTTCGCTCTAGATTGTGATAGGGGTGTGACGGATTGCTGGTTTCTAAAGCCGAAGCTTGATATTGTTTGAGAAATGAGAACTGAGAAATGCGAGAACAATGAAAAGAACAATTTTGCAGACTCGCTTCACTGAAAACTGATTCGCTCAGGCATTTCAAAATACCATTGTCTCTTCGCTCAAGTCACACTGACTAGCACAGCAGGTGGGAAAGGACCGAATTGGTAACAGAAACATTGTCACGTGAATGTTCCACAAGGGATATTTTCTCGGGTCAGGAATTTGGGCCGAAAACACCATTATTGACCTATCTAGCTTATCAGCACAGAGAACGAAAAGGTTCAGAGATATGCCACCAGATTTGACTTCGACCCGTGGGGTATCGTCTTTGACAGAACGCAAGACCTAGACCTCCTGACCTCGTTGAGGCCTCAGACGCTAGCCCGCATCTTCCATCAAATGGCATCGCGAATTGCTTCAGTCTCGTAGATCTTTGTCATATCAAGGAGGTGTCGACCTCTGATTCTGAAGGGAATGCAATCCAGAAGATCAAGCCATGCTATCACTTCGGATCCTCCGCCTTCCCATCTGCTGATACCTCGTTGTTCTTCTCGTAGATCCAGTCGTTCAAGGCGTTTTTGTTTCTTGCAATCTCAATGGCGTAGAATTGCATTCGAGGAACTGTACAGTACCAGTCAGCGATAATCAAAACAACCCCATCAAGAATATCCTACCAAAAATGGTCGTTTCTTGTTCATTCTCCATCTTTGGGTTCAATCTCATTATCGTGCCAAAGTTGTAATCATCAATCTTCTTCTCGTATGCCATCATGAATTTCCGCCACCGTTCCTTGCCAGTTTTGCTCTTCATCTCGTCCTCGTCGATGGTCGCCGCAGGGTCGAACTCTGGGAAATCTTTCTTCAGATGCTCGTATATGTCGTCGTCCATCTTAGTGAGTCTGAGGGACGATCCGCGGACCTTTTCGAGGATTGCCCAGTATGTGGTCATATGTTGAACGGCTATGGCGGGGTCAGTGGCGGGGTAATTGGAAAGCTGGACGAAGGGGCTGCAAACCTTTGACAGCAAACTGCTTCTCAATCTACGGGTAAGTTAGCAGCCAGTACAACAAGGTTGAACTTGAGAGGAAGAAGAGATCCTTACGTCTTCGAGGTTGTCCGCCTCCTCGGCGTTGAAGTTGGCTGGGGCGGCTACAGACATGATGGGTACGCTTTGGAATGGCGCAGAAATTTGCCTTGTAGAGTAAACTTCGGTGGGACTTCGGTCGAGTCTTTGGTTTTCTGTCTGTGTTCTTCGAGGGGTTGAGGGTATTAAGAGCCGAAGGACTTGAGCAAGACCTAAATACAAAAGGACGATGGCGGAAATTCTTCGGGGAAGATCACCAGCTGAGTCATCATTCATGTTGAGCAAGAAGCGGCTCGTGCCTTCCACAACTACACACCTTCTTCGATTTCACTCGAATTCGACCACAGCCTCAACATCGAACCCCCGAAGTCCAAGCTAAGTCCACATGGATGCGAGGTCAAGGAAATTTGATGGGGAAAGGTTTCGCGTTGCAAATTGGAACTCCTACAGGCATGCCACCTTCGAGCCACTTTGTAACTCCCGGATGACGATTTTGGACCCATGAAATCGAATTTTGCCATTTGTTTCCTCATTGAGAAGTACTAAAACCATCGAGAATCGGTGCGGTTGTGTACTTTTTGTTCGATGAGCTCTTTGCGTGCGGGAAATGCGAATATCCACCCATGGGCCCATGGTCCCGGATCCAAGCAAATTCTTGACCTGCCCCGAAAGACCTTGATTCAAACTGGATCCTGCTCTATTATCGATAATGCAAATAGATAGGGTGCTAAATTCTTTCTGCTGTTTGCATTGAATCTGACTGAGATACATCTGTTCTTCCCTGCTTCATCCGCTTGAGGCCATTCTAGAACTTCATTTGCATTGAGATTGAAGTCTTGATCGTTGCTTGTTTGATAGTTGCCAGTTATAGTGTTCACTTGATGGAACCCGCTTGCTTAGAAGTATTCTGCCGAGGTTATTAAAGTCAAGAGAGCCCCATCCCATGATGTTACTGCCGTTCTCCGCAATATCTATATCTGCCCTGCCGCAATCTCTTGAGCTACGAACGTAAGCTTTAATATTCCACTGCCTGAATCATCAAGAACTTTTAGTTGGTGTACTGAAGACTGTGATGTCGTTGGAAGTTCGCGATATTGCTATTGAAAGTCTGGTGGGTAGGCAGAGAGCTCGAACTTTATCGGGTTGTCCTCGGCCACTTCAAAAACGAGAGGAAGTAGCATATAGTTAAATAAGGAATTCCTGTCCACAGCAACCGAGCCCCGCACGCGGTGGCAGGTAAGTAACCCCACACCAACATTTAACCATAACTAACAACTTATAGCGACAACAGCGCACGGGCTCCGAAAGGAGAATATGCTTCCCGTTGCAAATTAAAGGATCCAAACTATAGGGGACCGACAACGGCTTTAAACAACCCCGCGTTGTTAGAACCTTGCTTGCAAGGGGAGTTTTCGAATCGAGCAAAATCTTATCCAGGGAGATTTTCGTAACTTGACACCCTCTCCTGACTCGAGTCGATAGTCAGATTAGGTTGTCTTGTGAGCTTTTGCTATTTTGATTCTTGGTCTGCGTACTAGTTCGCATTCTCCTCACTCCCTCCCTTGTTTTTTGAGCCTCACTATAGCTAAAGAGCCACCTCGTGGCAAGCGAGAGTCGAGGTCAAATAATCAGCCTTGAACTTCGCATGAGTTCTACACCACGGTCACTGAATTTCAATTTATTTTACTCATGGGATATTGCAAACCAAGAGAGTCTTATCACCGGTGGTGCTCTATGAAAATTCTTTCTTGGTAGAGATGAGAGCCAGGAATCTCCATAATTTTGAGCTGTTTCGGTTCTTAAGGGTCGCAAGCGAACTGCACCCAAGCCTCGAACACTCTCCGCAGAATGCTTTAAACGGAGCAAGATATATCAGGTTTATGCGATATAGTGAATGGTTCCGTGATTCCTTCTTTATTTCTTTGTTCATCTGCCTACCGTCTAATAATGCAGCCGGTATTGGAAAGTGGTTTCCCAGCGCGTTCCGTTGACTTTAAGCCTGGACTCCCTGGCGAGACTTCCCCTTGTGGAAGATAGTCAACACCGGACCGCCACGTCAATTCTCCAACCTCAACCATCAAGCCAACTACCCACTACCAACGAGTAAGATCGCCTCTTAGACCGTTTCATGATTGCTCTGACCTCGGTGTGACAGTGGTGCGCCGATTCCCCTCCCTCCGATCCTCCCTCCGATCCTCGAGCACTGCGAGCGACAATCATCAACCCCTCATTACGCGACGTCCCTCTGTGCAATCCCAAAGTACGAACTATTCACAGAGCCATGCAAGCAAATGCTCCACTGCGCTGTCGCAGTCCGAGAATCTGCTGCCGATTGAGGAGGAGGAACGAGACAAACCAACTTTCGATAGATCTGTTGATCTTGTGGCAATTGCCGCTCCTCATGAAATCTCTATCGACCAAACAGAAGTATTTGAACAACTGGTTAACGCTTATGACGAGCTGAATGGAGAACACCGCCTGTCTGCTTTACCAGCCGCTGTTCGCCACAAGATCTATGCCTTCTGCTTCGAGGGGTTTGAACGACGAAAGATTAATCTCTCCCCAAAGTTCGCAGTCAGAGCGGTATTCCCCGACACCCACTTCGTATCCCCATGGAACGTCCTTGACCCTGTCTTTGGCGGTATCCATGCATTTCGCGCCCTTCGTCACGACCTGATGACCTATTTTTGGACAGCCTACCACTTCCATGTCACTCTAAATGTCTTCAGTGGTCCCGTCTTCTCGCCGCTCTCCCATGTTTGGCTGTTAAACTTTCTCGATCGTATCCAGCGACTTACCATCGAGGTCGACTTCACACGCTTCGGTGGCAGCTCCATGAGACTCGCTCCAGCGTTTGGGCATAACAACGATAAATTGGAAGATCTCTTGCTTGGTCTGATTCGAGGATTAAAAGAGCGTCCTGGCAGACTGACGATGGCTGAACTGAATCTCATGTGCCGACGATATGCTGGCTTCCGCCCCAAGACCGAGGAGCTTGGTCCTTCGACTGGTTGGTTAATCATTCCTCTTTGCCATTCATAGCTGAACGAACCTTAGTAAAATACTGCCCTGACGATGAAATACATATCTTCGATATGATGTCTGAGCTCCACGGCATTCTGCAGCGTTGTCGTGTCTCGGGCTTCACTCCGGATTATACTAAGCAATTGCTTTCTGCTGCCTTTGCTGATGAGGACCAAGAAGTCGAACTCATCACTCCCAATGGCCCTGCTTGGCCACATATACCATCTCTAGATGTCAATGCTCCAGTTTATACCTCGAACCTGCATCCGAATTCCGCGCTTTTACCGGAACCCTTCGGCCTCAGACTTCACCACAGTCGAAGCTTTGCACAAGAATTTGAGGAGGAAATAAGTAGATTCGATGAGGAAACATACAAACAAGATTCTATGTCTAATTACGTAGTCAGTTCTCTTGGTGGTGCGTTGCTCGAGGACCCGGGGCACGGCCTGGGGAATGGGGATTCGGATGGGATCCAACAATATTCGAATGTGCGGGGTTCAATGCTCTCTACTGCTTCTACCCAGTTGGGAACTCCCATGGGTGCATCAACTCCTCGCTTTGAGCAGTTACAGCCAGGGGAAATTATGTGCACACGGACTTATGAAATCTCCCAGGGTACCCGAACCCCACCTCCGGAGAGATGCTCCACACCAAACACTCCGAACACCTTGAACAAACTAAATGAGCGAGATCCTGCTTTCATTCGGACTCTGAACGCGTTGAAAACACAATCGCAGATTGAGGCGAATGAACAAGATCCAGCTTTCATCCGAACTGTGGAAGCTATGCGAAAGAACTCGCAGACTGATGCACCAGCTATCGCGAGTGAGAACAAGCCACCATCTATGTTCATGCCAACGATTGCGACTGTGGTTGAGAGTCCTGCTCAGCGGTCCGCCTCAACTGTAAGCGCTCGCACCAATGAAAGCAAGGGGGCCATTAAGCGGAGATATCTGTCATTCATTGATAGGGTTCGTGGTCGCGCGGAGTCTTGATAAATATGGAATCCTTGAGTGGCTTTGCAAACTTTGCAGGTGTGGTCGAGCTGTTGAACGAGGGTCACAAAAACGGAATGGATTGTTTGGTAGGGTGTCTCCGTTTTAGGTGATGGATCACAAGAGGTTCCTTCGCTTCGTTCTCACCATATGATCGAGCTTGGCAGCGTCAGTCACAGAGACCCAGAATCGGAATCTGACAAACATCTCCAGGCCTCCTTGTACAACCTCGTGAGGTGCTTTCGGGACTTCTCAGACGCTTGCTCTTCGCTTACGTACCGTCTGAAGTCAGATCCCATTTCAGTTCAGTCAACTCTTTGAAGCTCTCTGCATGAACCGTGCCCGTGATTCTATCTAGGTATGGTGAATCCCTTAGGAAAGCTCTGATATTCCGATAGTTAGGCAGCCTCAACTCCTTCAGATCTCAAGCCCTCAATGGCAAGTGCCAGAGTCAAACTCCCTTGATGCGAAGTTAGATTCACACAGCTGCAAGCATATTGAAATCATCCCGCTACAGTGGCAAACATGGCCTGAACGGTTCGATTAATTCTTCTGGGGTTATTCTTATCAACCATTGGATTCGTCCTCACATCACCACCCCGATGGCAATAATTACAGATGAGTTTGCATCACGTGATTCAACCCCCCCTTTTCCCATTCCTGGGAAAGAGCAGCAGAACTTGCAAGGACACTCCTTCGACCACCAGACAAGATGTAGATTGTTGGCTTGCGAGTGTACGTTGGCGACATCGTTGAGAGCTTTGAGTACTCTCCGGAAGCGATAGTTGCTACTGTTGGTGGTGGAGCTTGACGAGGCAAAAGGCCTAAGATTCTTGGGCCCTTGTATTATAGGCAGTTCATTTCATTTGCTACATCCGGAACAATTGTTTTAGCTTCCATACAGCTCTTGAAGGGACTACGACTTGCTTATTACCATTTCTCGAAAAGAGTTCGAGACCTCTTGGAGCATCTTCAAATCAAAAGATGCAGCAGTGGTCTATGTATCTGGATATATACCAAGATAGCAGTTTTATATCTTTCTGACAGCTATGATTTTGTTCTTTCTTTACTTCGCAGCTTTAAATCTGAAAAGGCCCTCTCCGAAGTGAATTCACTGATCTCCGTTTCATTTGAAATTGCTTTGTTCTTTCGCTAAATTGCTGCCTATTTGTGGTTAGTAGAAAATTCATAAATGCGTGGGTTGAACCTCAGACTTCTAGGAATAATCTCGAGATCAACACCGTAGCCACCTCTTCCTCAGCGAGTTTCCGAAACTCCTAGCAATGATGGATTACCTATCCAACCCGCACTCATTCCGCGAGTGCTCCCTCCCCTCCTCGCTGACCTGCAAGTTCTAACCTCAATAGCGCCCCTCGTTCTCCGTGAATGGAGTCGTGCCAGCATGGAACATACCGAACGAGGCCATAATACTCGCGCTCAGTGGACCGAAGCAGAGTCCTTAGTCTTCACCAAACTCCGATCCGGCATTCATCCACAGACTCTCGAAGCACAGATTCGCGAGCAGCTTCGGCTTCCACTCGATAGCTATTACCGCCAAAACTACTTATTGCATGCGCTGAGAATTCTCTGGAATCTTTGCAACAATAACATTTTTGCCTACCTTCCTACTTTGCAACAGTACCAGAAGCTAAAGCGTGATCGATTTCTCCTCGCGAAGTTTAAGGCCGACATGAATGACCGCTTATCCGATCATAAATATTTGCATCGGATCGCTACGGAGGGCGCGATAGAACTTAAGTTTGGTACCTCCCCTTGGCTAAAACAAACATCAGTGGCTGCTAATCTACCTCCTTCAGCTACTTTTCCCGATTTCGACGAAGAGGCGAAGGAACTCATCAAGTCGATGGAAGAAAGAGCAGCTCGGTATCTTGAGCAACAGCACGTTGGTACGCTATATGCCCTCCTTCAACACTATCATTGCTTACATTATTTGCAAATAGCAAACAAGTTTCTGATGTACTCTTTTTATGCTTATGATGAGCAGAAGGAGAAGGAGAAGGGAGCTCAGTACTTACAGCTCGCAGAAAGCTGGGGCAAGGCCACAGTCAGCAGAGCACGCTGTGGGCCTGCTTACCATGTGCCAAAGCCTATCAACCCACTCAGGGCAGTCCGTAATAATCTCAAGACTCCGCCTCCTCGACAACTCAAGTCAGGGTGTGGTGAGAAGGGCCAGGTGGCTGATCAAGCGGGTACTCCTCATCCGGTTTCCGGAGGCGAACATATTTTCTCCGTCATGCTTGGAGCTGATGGGGATCCCTTCTACGAACCTGGCGATGAACCGCCCTGTATCCCAGATGGTCCGGATCCCCAAAATTACCTCAATATCTTCGGATATACGCCGCCACCTCTGCTTGCTCTCAACAAGAACCAACTTCCACCACGCGCTCCATCTCCTTCTGACTATGGAGATCCTCTCTTTTAAGCGGCAACACTCGATATCCATCTCGATGTTCTCATTGACTTGATTACATCAGTGTGTGATGAATTGGATAGCACTACGACTGAGACTAAATATGGGTGGCGGTATGGAAAAGCATTTTGTGATATCGGCATTTCATATTTGGGCTGATGCCGAACGGTTATTTCTTTGAGCCAGCTTAGGACACAGAGCTGGTGATGACCAGAGTATTTTCAAGATTCACAGTCGGATATTATGGGAGGATGGAGTTCTTTGGCTTAGTAAGATCTCCTTAGTAAGATCTCAGGCATACGACTGTCCGCGTGGCTTCCTTGATTTGTACTTGGCATTCTGTCCTACAGCGAGTAAACAAGCATAATTAATATTGGCAAATTTTTGAAGAGCGAGCTTTTATCTTTCTGGTCGACTGGAGTTTAGGGAGTGTGAGTATTGAATCCAGCGAAGCATTCTCCTCAAACCAATGCTGTAGTTCTATTGAAGGTTCACTATCATGCTCAGAGACAACGCAAGCCATCCATTTCCACTATGATAAATAGCTATTGGAGTCACTCACCCAAAAGTGGTTTCTACGGTGATATTTGACAGACGTCACGGGACTAGGTGACATTTTGAGATTCCTTTGTCACGTGCGCGTCGTGAAGGCCTAGCAATCTCTAATCAGCCGAAACGATACGACCTGAAGATAGAAGAGATTAATTATTGATTTATTTTCGATCAGAAAAAGGCCAAAACGTCAAAAAGAAATTGTACATAAATAATCAACCATTATTCCAGTGATTCCCACTTGAACACCGCCCATACCAATTGGTAAGGTTTCCGTTACTCACAAGGCGTCGCATTTTTAAATTCGCATGTCGCGGTGAACACCCCTTTCTTTCAAACTTGGCGCCTCTCATTGGCCCATTACCGAACTCTACCCCTATCGCTCTCGCTAAAGTCGTGAGCACCACCAAAGTTGATGCATTCACCAGAACAGACCATCCCATTCATAAGACGTTTACATAAGTACTCGATCTTTAATAAAGATCCGAGGCTCGTTCTTCCTCCTTCGACGTCAAAGCTGGGAAGGAAACCCCTATCCTTTCACAACAACCACTCGGAACATTCCCTTGTCCAGCGCCTTGCGCTTGGATAGCTCGTCCTCATTCTACACATATGATCTTCTTGGGCCACTCAATACTTAAAACGACCCAGTATTCAGCCACCATGTCTGACACTCAGATGACGAACACTGAGGAGGATCGGGCGAAGAGCAACACCTGTCGAGAACCTCTACAAAGACAAAACACCATTCCTGAAGAGCCTGTTCATCCATGGCAGCTCGAATATCCCCGAACTCCAGATGGCAGGCAGCTGCAACCAAAAAATCTCACTCCAAAGTCCAAAGCAGCCTATTCTCAAGTCGAGGAGCAAACAACACCTACTCGAGCTCATTCCAGCCACCTTCGCACCGATTCCGGGCATGGATCGGTGAATGTTCCAGGATATATCACACCCCAGCAATATGACAACAATCTTGTAGGCCTTGGTCTAGGAGACCTCGACTTGAACTTATCAAAGACGCCAATGCGAGAACCTCGCGGAGACCGAAACGAGGGTAGTCGCTCTGCAAGTCCGAAACGCCCCTCCCTCAATAGGAGCAGGCTCCAGAGCGGGTTCTATCGCTCACGTTCGCCTACTTCAACTCGTCGATTTATCCAGGGTCCTTTTATCATGTCCTCTCTCCACGCATCGGAAATCCCACCTAGTCGTCGCGAATTGGATGGCGATGCTGCGGAGATTCCAACCAAGTCCAAGTTGTTGTAGGAACAAAGTCTGATTACGAAATTGTGCTTATCATCCTCAAATGAGATGATTCAGCGAGGGCTTGATTCTCGAGTAGTGAATGGAGAATTTTATTTGGGATGATTGTATTATTTCGGTTGATATGCCTGACCGACAGAACAGAGAGAGAACATGTAGTGACCAGCTGCCATAGTTGGGTTTGGTTTGCTTAGCATTGGGTGAGGCCGAATTATCAGAGGACGAGAGCTCACCAGACCAGGAAGCGATAATGAGTTTAGTTTGGCAATTGCGGTAATATAGTAAATGCGACTTGGCGTATCAAACCAAGATTGATTATTTTCCATTATGAAATCTACCCACTAGAGAGTTTCAATTGCTTCGGACTATAATTCTGAAGCTTGTAATAACATGACACGTATTCACTTTGCATTAATCAAAACTGCCTCCTCCTGAACCATCTTATGACGAATTGCTCTAAACACTAGAGGGAACATCGCACCCCGGAATCGATATGCTTGATCACACCACCTCTTGTTCAAGGATGAATTCTATTGAACCAAAAGAATCACAAGATGTTCTGGAGAATTTCCGACGATGCTCTTTGCTTCTTGGAATTCTGTATTGCGGTGGGTTTCTTGTGAGAGGCAAAGCAGTTTGGATTTCGAATACAGATCGCGAACTTGGTGGACACGATAGTGAGTGAAGCCCAAAAGAAGAGATTTTAGAAAGATGGAGCCATGGAGGAGTTGGTGTTAAGAATGGGCTTTGTCTGCAATTCGGGCGATGTTGAGAAAGACACTGGTATTGGTAGTTCTGCTGTGGGTTTGAAGTGGTGGAATGGCAAACTATTAGCGGTGAGATTGATGCACTAAAACAATCAAGAAAATACAAAGAACCTGAGCGAGCCGACCGCTTATACGAGCAGCTAGAGTAGTCTGCTCTTGCGAATGCAGGAAAGTATTGCTGGGTTTTCAAGATCGAGTATTTTTGCTTAAGGGTCACGTGCAACCCATTTTTCTGCTTCGCCAAAGGGGATCACGCCTATGTTATACGAAATGGCAATGCCAGGAACGATGTCAAAGAACGATAAATATCGGATTCTTCTCTGAGCCTTTCCTTATGAGTTGCTCTATGATTGTTAATGAAAATGGCGTCGAACTCCTCACAACTCCACGATTCATCAACATTCGTTGCGCGGACCTTCAGGTTTTTACCCCGAAGGAATCAAGTCCAAAACCAAGTCTTCGGAAACAATTACCATCTTCTCTTCTATAATCTCCAATGGAGAATCCATGTCTACCAGGTCACTCTCCTCCATCTTTCGACTTGGCCACGCATTCTTCAAGCCTTCCCAGCACCGAAACTCCACATTCTCCTCATTGAAATCCCTAAAATCGTAAGAAGCACCAGTAGAAGTCTCCAGTCCCGGATAGATTCGAGAAGTGAGTGTAAATCGGTCGTTAGCATATATCTCGAGGATGGAGTTGTCGACGAAGATCTGAATTTGGAGCTTCTCGGTTGGGAGAAGATGGAAGGGACCGGAATCGGGTGAACTGGAGCCAAGGTTTTCAAGTGACGAGCGCGCTCTGTCGACTGTGATGAGTCCAACTTGAATGTCGAAGATTATTTTGGTGACTTCGGTGGAGTTGGGGGATTGGCGGACATTGAAGATGAACTTCTCTTTTCCAGACAAGTGTCTGAATGTTGCGTGAATGCCGAAATGCCTTGATTGAAGAGAGCTGAACCTTTCGAGTGAAGAGGGGCAGAGACGGTCTCGCAGTGCAAGGATTTGAGGAGCTGGCCGAATTCCTAAAGTCGTCATGGTCCCTGAGCTGTAGTCAAGTCTCCAGATATCCTCCTCTCCTCCCACCTTCGTGATTGGTTTTGATATCTCGTACAACTCTCTGGGAAGAGCTAGACAGCCAGCCCACCCCTGCTCAGAAACTACGTGTTGCTTGATATCCTCATCTGCCCACCCGAGCTGGGTGATTCTTCCTTCCGAATCTCTGAAAATATGTGCAGCGTACGAGATTCCGTGGTCAAGTGTGCCATGGCTTTTAATCTTGAACCTTGGTTTGCCATCTTCCATAATGAGATTACCAGACATCCAGAGAAGATAGCGGGAGCTATGGTGTTTGCTCCTGTGATCCTCCTCAATGCCAACGATAACATACTGTCTTTCTCCAAAACCGAAGAAACTTGCACATTCAAAGTTCATGCCAAATCCCAATTTGCTCGTTGGGGAGATTTTAGATCCAGCTGGGACCTCAAGAATAGTTGACACCATTTGCCAATCGAGCAGATTGTCAGATTGGTAAAGATGAAGTTGGGGTCCGCGACCTCTTTCCCCAGAAGCTACCAACATGTAGTCTGTTGAAGCGTCGACATGAAGCAGAGCGGAAAGCGCTTCCCATTTTGAGACGAAAGGGTCACGCCATCCTGTGGTAGCTCCCCTTTTTGGAGGTATCGCCAAGAGCGGATTGCTCTGAAAGCGATGCCACGTCCTCCCAAAGTCTGTTGAAAAGGCAACGGATTGGCTTTCACATCCTTTGATATAGGGTTTTGACCACTGAGGCACCGAATTAGTTCTTGAGGAAGTGATGTGTTTGGAAAAGCTTACATGTATAGGCACAGCTGAGACGCTTGTGTAGAACAGAAACAGAACTCTGCTTCCATCAACGATACTTGATGTCATAGATCCCGAGAACACTCCAAAACGATCATATGAGGTTCCATTCCTGAGAGCTGGAGAGCAGTCCTCCCAAGCGACTAAGTTTCGGCTCTTGGCCATCCCCCAGGCTGAATTCCCGCCATCTGCAGTTCCCGGATTCCATTGGTAGCAGACGATATATTCCTGAGTTTCTGGAACGTATATTGCGCCGCAGGGGTCATTCATCCATGAATGGGGGGCAATGAAGTGTGACGTCGGGCGAAAGCGATTGAATGCCATGGTGGGGCCGGGAAAGAAAGAGGGAGAAACGGAGGAGCAGAGTGGTGAGCTGGAGATGAGATAGCAGATATACCAGAATCCAGAATTAAAGAGATAACAAATAAATAGCAGCTTCTTAAATGTTCGAAGCAGTGCCTGGTTGGGAGGGCTCGAGTCGCTTGAGCAGTCACTCGATCGACGATATGCTACGCGTCTCGCGAACGTTTTCACCACATGGCAACATCGAATTGGAGCGACTTCCAAAGTAAAGTGAAAGTTGCTTCACAAAAGGTAAGCTACTTACCCTTGAGAAGTCGCTTGACGCGAATACATCTCGAAGGCTAGACTCTGGCTACTTGCACAGCCTATTTTCGGCAGAAATGTCACCGACGCAAAACGAATCAGGAAGTCGCCTTCCCCTTAGCCTGATGCCGATAAAAACCTCTTGAGTAATTTCACGATCGTATGACTCGTCGATATGAGACAAATGTCCTGTATCGTTGGGTATTGAGGGAAAGTGGGCTGAAATCCGCTAAAAGGGGTTGGATTCAAGCGAGAATTTTCCCGTGTGGGGGCGAAGTGGGGTGGCATTGCTAACGATTTACGAGCCCCAACCATATCCTCAGATCTTGAAAAAAGGTAAATAAATTCAACGCAAATTGAGGTACTATTTGTACCGAGGGTGAGCTTGTATGGCTTCAATCTGGTGTGGTATGGCGTCGCTCGGAAGACTTCTGGAGGTCCGGAAGGACCTAGACAAGCTTTAAGTACCAGTATCTGCGTTATAGATCTCCTACAATCCGAATGATAACTCCTCTCAGCACTCTGGACATAGCCTTCATCCTTTCTGTAGTAGTAAGAATTCGAATCGAGGTTACCGGACTCCCTACCAATTCGCGGACTTGCCGAGGTGAAAAGGTAAAGTGCCTCAAGAAATTCACAGTGAGCAAGTATCCATAAATAGACCAGAAGGTCTGATATGAAAATTATGGAATACTTCATCTTCTAGTAGAATTTAGGAAACTCGCTTTCGGTTCCTCCTCATGAATTGCACGAGAAGCTTTGTATGATCAAGCCAGTTCTTTCCGGATCCCCAGCTTCGTACACTTTAATGGCGGGATGGAATGGCAGCTCCAGAAGTTTCACTTGCACGATACTTGGAGAATCTATACTGAATCAAATCTTCGTACTACTTGAATTGAGTGTCCTCACTACATTAGAGCTAACGTGTTAGTTGCTATTCACGTGATCATCCCTTCTAAGGTTAAGGTATCTCAACTGCGGAGGGATACAAACCCCTCTTCTTATACTTAGGATCTATTAATCTATACTAACTATAGTCTTATATTTAAACTTTAATTATATATTCATTATTAGTTATAAGCTTAGTTGAAAATTATACAATGATTTAAATTAACATTTATTATGACGGAGCTACTAAGCACGTGACGGTATTGTTCCGCGTGACCCTGAATTCACTCTGGAAATTCCTAAAGCCTTCTAAATTTACTAGTGCCTAAATACCTAAGGCTATTATATATAATTTAAGAGAGCTTAAGAGAGCTTTTTCTCATTCTCATTTAACTAATTTTAGTAACACTTTGTTCTTTTGGTTTGCTGGAAGTTGTACGCCAGCCAGGGGGAAGACTATTTTTAGACCTTGATCAAAATGTGTTGTTGTGTGGCTGAAAAGGCCAGCCTCAACCCCACTTGCTCCGTACAACTATCTTGATATAACAAAAGGGTTTGCTTGAAGCCTCCCTAGGAACATATTCATTGAGTCGCTAAGCAACTCTCCATTCAATGGCCTGTAGATCGATCGGGCAGGCAAATCCAGATATTGCTGGGACAGGGGTACATCAGCTGACAGCCTCACCCTTTAATCACGTACGCTAATTCACATCTCACAGATCTTAGTCGCCTTTGTCATCCAATCCTTAATTGCAGTGATTGTGTCAGGATACACATGGATCCTATCTGACGCGATTCAGAAGCGATGGAACGCAGCAGACCCGGAGCCTCAGACCAGCCGCATAGAGTACGAAGTCACGCAGTGGATCCGAAATTTCTCAGCCCAAAGAAAGGCGTGGTTTGAGTCCTTTTCCCTCGTTCAAAAATGCAAGGAAGCCTATCATAAGTCTGTATTCTATCGGGCTCAAGAACAAACCCACGCGAAGCTCTTGGCTATCTTTGCTTGGTTAATCGGCAAACAGCCGGAGCATCCACGGCAGCGAAGTTCCGAATCCAAGATCGAGGATGAGATCACTCCGACTACAAGGAGACTGGAGTGCGCAAATCGGATCCTGTTGGCTGGGAGTGATTCTCAAACCTTTACGGGTAATTCAATCTTGGATACTCTCTAACCGTGGCTTACATACTCAGGCATTTCTTTACTCATCAGCGCCCTCGCCCAATCCAAGACGTTGAATTTTTACCATATGCACATCATATATGACACCATAAGCCTCGTAATGTAGGTCCACCCGTGCATGATGACCGCAGGGAGGGCACAATGGTCGAATCTAATATCGTCAAAGTATTTCCAACTGCGCTGCCAGCGTCTGCATATTTCGGGAAGGTATTGTTAAAGGCTATATAAGACTCACACTGATCGCGACCTGGGCGGTATTATTCATTGCATTTATTTGTATTTTTGTAACGCGCTTGCAGAAATGGGACAATGACGTCCCCTCCCACTGCTACAAGACAGACGCCACAGCGCGGCCACAGGATTTGCATCCACACGTTGACAATATCTATATTGCCGTCACACTTTTCTATATCTGCCTGTCCTTCTTCTATGCTCTATCTCTATCCCTCGGTTCGCAGATGCGACAGCTATGGAACAAATTATCAGAGGTCAATTCATCAATGGGCATCTTGGGCTACTGCTTTACGGATATTCAGAACGCCGCAATTTCCTTGGGATATTTTCGGGCTATGTCTTCGATATATGCCCCAGCGACAGATCTGCAATATGGTATCCTCGCGATAGCGATGCTTCAATGCCCCTTGCATATTTACTCGATCTTCGCTTTACGAGCTTCAAATGAGCATTACCTCGAAGGAGGCTCAGAAAAGGAATGGGGATTAGGTCAGATTGCAGCAGTGGTGCTGCTAGGTGGAAATATTCTTCAATTTGTGGATGGGTTTATTGGTAGGTACCTTCCACAGTCCAGATTGAAAAACAGATTAATTCTAATGCCTTGAGCGAAGAACACCGCAAGACAGCGGCGTTAGATACTAGACACAATGGCGATGAGGAACAGCCAGCAGGAAATCAAACAGACGCAAGCTGAACTGAAATTCATTCGGATATAGTTGTTCGAGAAATGTAAGGATATCCCCCTAGACCCAGGATTTTTTCTTTCTTTCGCGGGTTCCGATTTAGTCTCCGGACGTGAGAAGCTGCTTCCTGCTTCAACCTGAATTGAGGGCGAGCAGAGCCTGAGCATGCCTAATCGCGCCGTAGTCAGCCTGTGCACAATAATATGGAACCTACATTGACCTCCCGTGTGCCCCTGAGGATTTCCTTACCGAACCTTGCCCGGGAATCGGGTTCTGCTCCCTTCTTACCAAATCCGATTTTGGATCCTAGTTAGAGAATGAGAATGTTCATTATTTTTACTAGGTTCAAACGGTAATCAAACCTCATTAGCTGTACCATGGATTAAATATCGAATTTGCTTCTATATAACGGGGTATCATTGCCAGAAAACACCCCATAAAGAAAAAATACTAACAATTACCCTGCGCTCTAAACAATACAACATAGATCCAGCAAATCAAACATCTTTAATAGGATGCAATGCCATAGAAGGGAAGCAAGGCTCGCGGCCATGTACGCGCTGCCCACTGTGACCTTTGTGAACATTCTCATTCGTCCCATCGCTCACAATCCACCACTTATACAACTCCTCCGCTAATTCATTCATCCATGAGAACGTCAGCCTTCTCCACCGAATCCACCCGGGTTTCGCCATGCCGTCGTGCGCCTTGGTCGTATCAAACGCCTCCCCTGCCTCGTGTCCGTTAAACGTCCTATATAGTTCCTTGTGGTCGATGTCCTCGTCGAAGTACATGGGATGCGGTACATACACTGCTTTCAAGCCGTGGTGTAACGCCGTTGTTGGATTCGTTGCCTCGCCTGCTACACAAGTGCCGTGCTTAACCTGCTCCTCGTGAGTGAGCAGTAGAACGCGGCGAGAGAAGCGTCCACTATTCGGTGGGCTAGTTCGCCGCGGTGTATCAGGTGGGAAAACCTTCATGTAGGTTTCAAAGACCCAGCCAGTGCCGACAGGGTCCCAGATCCGCGAGAGGGAAATAACATCTGCGTCCTCGCCCACACCCCAATCCTTAGGTACCGGTGATGGAAGGAGGATTGCCGGCTCAAAGCTGGTATAATCTTCTGTCCGGGGAGGGGGTCTAGGTCCGAGAACGCCCTGGCCGAAGGGAGTGTTCTGTTTGATGATTTGCACGAAGTTATCCCATGTTTTATGCACGGCTGGGAAATAGAGTTGGGAGTTCCTCTCCCAGAGATTATCTCGCGGTTGTTTCCGTGCCCACTCTCCTACCGAATTGAAGAACTCATAGTTGTGTCCTGTATATCGGAAATCTTGCTCAATGACCCAGAAGTGGGTAAACTCCCGGCGGGAGAGTGCGAGCCATTGGACGGGCTGATAGGATTGCATGGTATAGCTCCATTCCCCGACGTCCGGGTAGGTATCTTTTAAGACATTGGTATTAAAGAAGATAACCAGATCGCGGAATTCTGCGGGAACGTATCTTTCCTTGAGCGGGTCGACGATAGATGAGTTCTGAAGGTCGGACGCAGTGAGATCAGCGTGTTCGTGGCCGTTTAGTTGGATCATGAAGATTATCTCGTACTCTCCTCCGCTAGCCAGTGACAGCTCAGTAATAAGGGAACGGGTGTATAGAAAATCGTTTGGACGCCACTTGAATTTTTCGTGTCCACGGAGAACCACTGCTTGCCGGGGCTTCTTCTCTCCCGTTTCTCCGTCGGCTTTATACCGGTGTTTATTCCTTTCTAAACACTTTTGTTGGAGTTGCCCCCATTTCACCTCCAGCCACTCGGTCTCCTTACTTTTCACCCCATATGGGCCATATCGAGATGTGCTTGTAAAACATATGCTTCCATTGATGCCGATTATTTCGTGGCCGCCTGCGACCGGGGAGGGAAATCTAGATGGCAAGGTGGGGTAGGCGTACAGTTCGCGAACGCCCGCAAGATTGAGAGGGGGGCCATCGCAGGCAGTAACTTCGGAGGTATCAACGGGGTTGAATTTGAATGGCGGAGGAAGGCCTTGATTGCTGGTTGACCAGAAGGTTCCTATGCTGGAGTCGCTCTGTCAGAAACGTAATGGCAGCGTTGGGAACAGAACTTACCGCTGGACAACCTCTTCGATGATGGAGGAATTTGCTAAGATCTCCTCTTCATATTCTTGAGATGAAAGTTTGCTGGAGAAGTACGGAGAAAGCGTGGACAGGTCGACATGCTTGCGCAAGAGAAGGAACGCAGCTATTTGCGCGAACGTAACGACACCGAGGACCACCAATATCCGTCGGCTACGACTCGGTGATGGACTCATCTTGGGCTCAAGACAACGGAAGAAGGATTGTTCATTGTGGGTGACCCGGAACATGAAAGATAACACGGATTTTCAAATGAGGCCACAAGGCCCCTTGTCAGCTGAGAAGCGTTCACTGGACCACTCAACGGCCCGAATTTTTATTTCACCGCAACAGCAGCATAAAACAAACTTCTGAGTAGATATTCGTAATTAGCGAACCCGGGAGACCAATCCTACAAGTTTTGGGGGTTTTGCAAGAACCTTGGAAATTTGTCAAGCTTTGGTGTTCTGACAGGGGTAAAGTAAAAGTGGGCACTTCTACTCTCCCCGGTCCAAGTGCAGGGGTGTTTTTTGCATGGCAATCGGACGTGCCAGGCTGGTTTTGCGGGGACGCACTATTACATTTATTTAGGGGGGGTAGAGTATGGAGAACTGCCCACACTTCTTTCCAGAGCCTGGGTAATACCACAGTACTGTACAGCATCTAATCGCCGAAACCCTGAAATGCCCTCAAGGCCCTGTAAGCACTAAGCCTTAAAAAGCGCGTATAAGCTATGGTCTTATCGTCCAATAATAGGGGAGTAGGGGCCTTGAAATTAGGGGGCTTGAGGAGTAAGCCACACCGATAGCGGCGACAAGTCAGCAAGCTGCGAGGCATACCGCTGGCTACATCCTTATATTCTCTTTTCTTTACATTATTAAGAACTTCCACTTATAGGAGCTAAACTCCTGGATTATATAAAACTCGTATAAAAGATACTAAAAAAAGAATCCATGTACTATAATATATATTTATTATAATTTATATAACTATGAGAGTAGTAATATGTGACGTGTAAGATTAGGCTCGCACTACAGCCCCCTGGGCCAAAAGACCACCGTGTTCACCTCGTGGTGAACACGTCTAATCACGGTTAAATGGCGAGAGCATAGTCACGTGACCACAGTCAACGGTAAGCCGCCATGCATGCATGCCGGCACACGTCACACAATAGCTTTACTAAGCTTAATATATAAGAGAAAGGGTTTAAGAGAGACTCTAATAAGATTTAAAATAATTAATTATAAAATAGTCATAAAGTCTTATATACTCTTAATTTTTGTTTTTTTGTTTAATAAAATATTAAGTTTGACTACCTATATAAGAATTTCTAAAAATGGCTCTTATAAAATTATAGAAAGTTAAATAATTATTTTATTTAAAAACCTCAAAAGCTAAGTTCAACGTATGAATGCGTAATATAATGTTTTTTTTTCGGGGTCTAGGCAGTACAGGGATTATCAAGGTTGACATGCAGTCTTACTGTATCGTGTTGGGGACAGTGATTGCCCCCACTGATTGATCACTCCAAGAGTGCCTGTCAGCATTACCTTGGACGGACAGATCCGTCAATATGTTGCCAACTCCAATAGTAGCTCGATTATTTTTCAAGGATTAGATTGTGGCTTGCCTGCGAATCGTGGTCTGGTATTTTCCAGATCCTGTTCGCGCCTCATTGAGTGTTCCAGGGAGAAGACTGTGCCAACTCTGCTGTGGCACCAAACGGAAAATGCCCAGGTAAAGATGCATAAAAGTGAAGTTGATATATTGAGCGACTGCGTGAAGGGGGCTTTCATTACCGATGCATAAGAAGGTACGCCGAATCAAACTTGATTGCGAGGACAGCTCTATTTATAGACTACATGCAAAGCAGCACTGATCGAGTGTCGGTACTTAATGTTGTCCGAGATCCGAATGATTCGACTGCGAATGTAGAGGCGCATTGCGTTGAGCCCTCTTTTCTTATCGTCGGCCGATTTTGCATCAAGTGGCTTCCTGGAGGAACAACTAACTCTGCATATCTGTAGACATGCAAGCCCGCTTGGCAGGCGGTCTTGTACCCTGGGAAAATTGGAAATTGTGGTTGCGGCTTGGTTTGACATCGTAACCGTCATCTTTACCTTCGTATCTGACTACCCAGCAGCACTGCTGCCCCCGTAATCTTCAAAATACGCATCTCGTATATTTAGAAATCTTCCCAGGTATTTCTTTCTGATGAATGTTAATTTTGTGGGTTGAAATCGCAGAATAAGTCCGACTGCAGATGTGAGGATGCTTGCAGGCCTGGTTTAGCGAAGCACTTCTTCATTAGCCTAATTGCTGTGAAGTTTCAAACCCGAGCATTTCGCCCAAGGTAACACAGTTAAGTATAGTTTGGCGATATTTTAGACTTTAAAGGATTTTTTTCACCTGTTTCATAAGCTTAGTCAAGAGCCTTTGGGTCCTGTTTAGGGACTTCCCGAATCTCAGCAGCGGCCGATCTGCACAGACTTCTTCCAAAATGGTAATCTCAGCTTAGCCAACTAACCAGATGATGACACCAAAGTTGTGGCTTTCATTTTCTCCTCCTCTAGAATCCTCCTGCTCCCGGCTGCATGGCTTGTCCTACCCTCAATACCCTATCACACTGCCGGAAGTTGCCAGCGCATGGGATAATTTCTGTTCATCTCCCCGTTACCTGGAACTGATTGGCTTGGCCGTGTATCGAACCTAAACTAGCTGCCGTGAGAAAGAAAGTGAGCTACCACGTGTGCGGCTCGACAAACGCCGCATGGGGGCCATTTTCATCAAAAGTCCGTCAAAGCCTTGCTTCTGCCAGCATCACATCATCATTTCAATACATCACGCAAGCAATGGAGGAATTAGGTCTATTGCTTCAACTTCTCCTACACCATGGCACCAGTCACCACAATTAACAACACGGAGAAACTACTTCTCAAAGAATGTCAAAAAGTACTGGGAACCTCAAAAACCAATTTCGGCGTCGAAACCAATTTTATTCAATGGGGAGTGACATCTCTCGACATCATCAAGCTGAAGGGGAACTTGCAACAAGAACTGGGCTGGGGGATGGAGATTCCACTGACCACAATCCTGTCAAATCCAACAATTCGTTCCCTATCACAAGCACTCGCAGAGGGTGCGCCAGGTAGCAGGACCTATACTCCTACAGTTGTTCTTCAGCCTAAAGGGAAGAAGGCTCCACTTTGGCTTTTCCACCCTGATAATGGCGAAGTCCTAGTCTTCCTTGGCCTCGCTAAACTTATCAGTGACCGCCCAGTCTTCGCTCTGAGGGCCCGAGGGTTCAGCCCTGGTGAAAGTTTCTTCTCTTCGATCAACGAGGTGGTCAATGAATACCACAAAGCAATAAAGACGCAGCAACCTTGCGGTCCATATGCACTAGCTGGCTACGAGTACGGGTCAATACTTGCATTCGAGGTTGCCAAGGTTCTCACGGAGAACGGGGAAGAGGTCCGGTTTCTTGGCATTTTCAATCCCCCACCACACAACGCATACCGATCGAGTGAGATAGACTGGTCGCTGTGTCTGCTCAATCTTACTGTTTCTCTCGGACTTCTCTCTGAACAACATAGGGCATCGGTCGTCCAATATCTTCCAGCACTGGCGAAAGGAGAGGCTGTCCAACATATCCAGCATGCATCAGATCCCACTCGGATGGCCGAACTTAGCCTTTCAGGGGACGCATTGGCGGATTGGGCAGATGTTGCGTTTTCACTGCAAAAAATGGCTGTGGGTTACCTACCTCGTGGGGAAGTGGATAATATAGATGTTTTCTGCTGTGGGCCACCCCCAACTGCGGCTAACGAGGAAGATTGGGTTGCAAAAAACTTGAGGAGATGGAGGGAGTTGGGACGAGACGTCAATTTCGTAAAAATTGAGGGCGATATCCATGGAGTAATGCTTGGACCGGATTCTGCGGCAACTTTTCAGAAGACTTTGAGTAAAGTTCTGCTGGCAAGAGGTGTATGAAGCTTTCAACAAGGTGCAATATCGAATAAGAAATTTTGTGCTAGGGCAGTCAAGTGGGTACTTCCGGCATAGTAAGGAGCTGCAATCTATTCTGTTTTAATGATGATGAGAATTTCACCACCGATAGGTTACTCAAGTCTTCGCCGCTCTCAATACTTCTTTTGCCATTGCTACCTGGAGTGCCTGCCACACTCTGCCTTCTATCTCTGGTTTCCACAACAGTAAAGGTTGTGTGCTTGTAGACCACCTTCCTCTCTTTTTCAAGGTTTCCCACGAACGGCAACACTCCCCCTACACTCATAGAATCATTTTCTACATCTCTTGTCCAAAACTCACTCGAACTCTGACTTTGAAGGGTCGGCCTTTTCACAAAGTTCTCAGGTCAAAGAGCAACCGCAAACGAAAGACAGCACGGCTGTTCTGCAAAAAGTTGGGAACACCACATCATAGAGGACATAACACCACTTCTCGCTGCCGTCATCCAAGAACTTATTTTTTCGTTTGCGTTCTGAGCAATTTTCGGAGAGCTTCGACTATGTTTTGGGTATCAGCTTGAACGAGACCCCATGGGGAAGCCTCACCTCATTCTGGATCCTGGTCCCTCGCACACTGTTTCTCGACTCCTATTGTCAGCCTATCCCTTTTTGGTGTCGTTGTACTATAATAAACATCATCTGTTCTTGGCGTATTACGGCTATTAATTCTGATTTTCAATGCCATGCCCTTGTCAAGTGATGAGTTATGAGTTCACCATGTACTGTACACAGTTGAAAAGATCTCCCTATCTTACCAACTACCAAAAAACCCCATCTCTTCTGATGGTGCTATTTTCGCATAGAAAAGAGAGATATCAAATGTATTCAATTGTTGTATATTTTTTGCTCACAATTGCAATTTGCTCAAGTCCCTGCTCGCCTATCACGCTTACCCCTGAATTCCTGGATAAACCTCGGTGCCTAAATCTCACCACAAAATTACGTGCCAACCAAGCATATTGAGACGAGAATCGATTCTACTTCTTCCCTTGCAATCGCTTGCTTTTGCGTCACAATTTTTGTTCAGAACTGGTTTGTGGAAAAAGAACCCGCTGTGATTTTATTCCATGTACTGTACCGTTGATTTGGAGCTCAGCTCCGCGCGGCAGCTACTAGGATTAATCAAGTTACTTTCCTGTTGAGTCACCCCGGCGAGCTGAGTGACTTTATCCGCGTGCGGCTGGAACTGATTGGACACAATCCTACGAACTGCAACGAGTGTGTGGCGAGCTGGCTTCAGCTTTGTCATCAACCGATGGCCCTAACCAAGTTGAGGAATGGGAGTCCGAGAGAGAACTGGGGCCAGGAGTAAGCTCGCTTGACAACCTCAATTATATAAGATGCGGTGCGATTCATGCACAAATATACGTTATCTTCAACCGCGAAGCTCTTCCTTCTGATAGGTTATAGGTACATTCAAAGGCTGGATGGTCAAGCTAGACAGACAAAATCCCAGACGTTGAAGGATGGCGACAGAGGCGATTGGGTTGGGTGATAGTCAAAGGACAGAAAGAAATAACGACTCGACCAGCAAGACCACAAAAGATGGCAAGAAGAGACGCAAGGGGGGCCCAAAGGTGAAGTCTGGATGTTTGACATGCAAGTATGTTATTGAACTTGGGGCTCAGGTGACAGACTGACTGGTGCAGAACTCGTCGAGTGAAGTGTGACGAGAGGAAACCGGGGTGCAAAAGATGTGTGCAACTCGGCGCACAGTGCGGCGGATATGAAAAGCCTGCTGTCAAAACAGAGATACATACCGGGCCTAGGCCGTTGGTTCCCAAAGGCATCGTTCAAACCCGCTCCCTGCGTATTCAGCCCTATACTGGGCCGGACTTCTCTGGCCAGGACGAGGCCAGATACTTTCGCTTCTACTGTGAAAATGTGGCGGCGCAGCTCTCGGGCCCTCTTGAAACATCTCTATGGGAGCGAATAATCCCACAGGCCGTGGAGACCGAACCTATCATCAAACATGCTGTCGTTGCGGTGGCGGCGTTCAACAAGTCACGCATGGATGCCGCGAAAGGAGTGGGGAAATCCAACCCCCATCACCAATTTGCCTTGCTTCAATATGGCAAAGCATTAAAAAAAACTAGGGACACTTTGACTGGCGGCGTTTCAGATCCTAGGAGATCTTTGATGGCCTGTCTGCTTGTGTTCTGCTTGGAGTCTTTACAGGGGTATCAGAGTTCAGCATCAAATCAAGCCGCGGTCGGTGTAGCTCTCTTGCAACGATGGTTTCTTGAAAGCAAAGAAAAGTTAGCCCACTTCAAGAAGATTGAAGAAGATATTTGTAAGTATTGGGAGAACACCATGCCCTTTTCGTGACGGTCGCATATTCCCCGAAACAAATTTCCATGCGACACCCAACAATATCCGTCGAGATTCGTCAAGCATGCACTTGCTAACTCAACTGGTATTAAGGCCACGGTCTGTCAAGCCTCGACCTCCAAGCTCTTCTCTTCCTGGACACTCGCACCGGCCCTATACATCGCGAACTATTGGAAGGGGCTGCAGACGTGATGCAGTGGAGGCCGTTGATACCGGAGAGTTTGAGAGATTGCTATCTGTACTGGCAGCTCATCATGAGGCATTGTTACCACTTCATCGCCGCTGCCCGTTCAGAGATTACCCAACAAAGCTCGACCGCGCCTCCAGAGTCAACAAGTCAGACTCCTCCTCTAAGTTTCGACCCCGGTAACAATGCTTGGAGTTCGTTTCTCGATGCTTCGCAAGAGACTCCAGTCAGTCTACAAAGAGAACGAGATGCATGCATAGAAAATGTTTATAGGTGGGAGCGGGCTTCAAAGGGACATATTGAAGAGGCTCTTATTCTTAGTTCAAGAAAAGACACTGACGAGTACATTCTTGCATCCATGCTGAGAATACAGGTGGCAATGACGCAAGTCGCGCTAGGAACAGCTTTCTCCCAGAATGAAATGGAATACGATAATTTCACCCCTGAATTCAACACCATAACGACATTCGCCGAATCCATACACCCCGCACTCGTTGCCCGAGACCGAGGCTCAAGATTCCATTTCAATATCGGTATTTTACCGGGGTTATGTCAAGTGGGGATGTGGTGTCGACAAAAGGCAATCCGCGGACGAGCAATAAGTCTGCTCTTAAAATCTCCTGAGATACAGGAAGGGGTGTGGAACAGTGAAAGTCTCGGCCGATTTGTGAATTTTCTCAGGATGGTGGAAGAGGATGGCGACGACGCAGATGGACTTGTGCCTGCTTCCAAACGGGTTTCGTGGGTTGGCAGCAGTGTTTCCCCGCGCGAAAAGATAGCTCAGGTTTTATATGTCCGGAAAGGGGATGTTCAGGAATCTGTGAAAATGAGTGATGATTATGTCACGTGGTGTGGCGACGGGTTTAATGTGGGGTGACTAGGTAGATTCCCAGGATTGAGGCCCTCGTCTAGTCTTGCAGCGTGTGGAAGCTCAAATTTAGTATCGATAAACAGTGGTATCTATGTTCAGTGTACACTCTTATCACTTCCTGCCATCAAACCTCCTCAGCTTTATTACTGGTTCCCTGTCTAAAATCCATAAGTGAGCAGATGCGTGCCAGCTACCAGGGGAATGGTAGGAGGTGGGGCCTCCCCTGACGCCCAAGAAAGAAATATATTGTGCAATACTAGTTGTTGAGGGAAGTTCGCTGGACACGTGCCAGTATATTTCAAGCCCTCTACTTGAAACTTTCGACACAAACTCAACACGCATTGGTCACGTGGCACGCGAACGAGAAAAGGGGTGAAGCGCCACTTGGGCTCCAAGCCTACAGCTCAACGGTATCCAGTTCTTTCCAAATGAGACTAGCTGGCCTTGCACAAAGATGGCCAACCCAAGCGAATCGAACCAGAATGGCCTTTGCAGCCTCCCAGGAGTCCAAAGCTAGCTTATGCCGGCGCCGCTTGAGGGTTTGCAGCAACCACAGCCGGTCTGTGCGTCTCGTAGAAGCTGTACTTGCCATTACGAGAACCCAAAGCAAAAACAGAGGCGGGAAGTGAACCTATAGTTCATCGGGCGTCAGGATATGCAAGGAGAATTTGGCCCTTCTTACTAACTTCTCCACAGTCTGTGAACTTGGAGGGGTCTTCCAGAGCACCATGTATATGAATATTAGAGCCGTACAATGCCAAGTCCGGGTGCATGTTCTGACCGCTATTGGTTGCTTGGGCTGAGTTGCAGAACCGTGTTGGCGGTTGTTGTTCAAGTTCAGGGACCAAATCGAGGCGTTGACTTGGCGCTTAAGGAGCTGGATAGCTTAGTTGTACCGTATTTGGACTTCTCGATCGACCTTGGACTCAGCGATTCTAGCCACAAGGGCAGGCAGTTGGCGAACTCGGTGGAACAGTTTCGCTGTAGTGTTATCCATTCCGTCCAGGATAATCTCTGGATCTGGAAGAAAGTCAAGGTCCCATTGTGCGTCAGGCCTGGCTTTAAACTCTTCTTCATCGGCGATGTTAAATCTATCGTTCGCGGTTGATGTGGCGAAAAGCGTGGTTTGGTAAGATTGGACGTGGCATCGACGAGATCGACCCTGCAGAGAAAATCCGGTTGGTATATTCATCACCACGACAGGCGGGTGTGGAGATTTGTATGCCCTGCAATCGACAGAAGGTTTGGACCTACCATTCTACCAACTTGGAAAGGTACTCAGCGGAGGTGCATTGATGAGCGCTGCGGAGTTTTATCAATACCTCTGTTCCAGCGACATGCACAGAGGTATTCGTGGCAGATTGATGGCATTCTACCAAGAGTCAACCAATCGAAGGGGACAGATATAGTATTTTTATGACAGGAAATATTACCTCAAAGGCAGCCAAACCAGCAATGGCGTCCAAAATTCCATCTGCGATCTGTCCTTCAACGCTTTCAAGGCTGGAGTTGACGTAGCGGATCGTCATTGTACTGTGGTAATGGCTTTTCGAGGGCACAGGGGCACCCTTTAACAGAGCATGATACGCAGAAGCTAATAGTAGAGTTCCATGGCGGAAATCAGGTCTCCCGGTAGTAACCCCTTGAAATATACGTATTCCGTGTGGGGACTCATAGGAATCGAGCCTCTGGCCACGACCTCGAGGACTTTGGGAAGTAAGCATGGTTATCGGAACTAGCGGACGCTGAAGCTGGTCTTTGGCTCAGGGAAATTACATACAAAATCGCAGGAGTTTTAGCGAGGAGGCTTCCATTTGTGATGTACCTGAGGGAGGGGTCGTTGGTCCCGGTCGAACCAAATATGGAGGTAATCGCGGGGTCGGTCGGCTGTGAGCACACATATCTTCGTTGTGGCTTGTAGCGCTGACAAATGTCATCCCCTTCCCGCCAATTCTTGTATCTGCCGGTGCGGGGTTGCCTTTGATGCGAGGGGGATCTTCGTGGGGGACTCGAATCGGGAATCGGAAAGGCTCGATCTGTGCAATAGCGGCTCCCATAGACGACGGTGGTGCAGGCGTGATAGAAACCTCGTTACATTGATTGGTAGGATCTCCGGACAGAGTGGTGCTATCAGTTTGATTTTTATGTGTATCTGTCTCGGCCGCCCGCTCTCGACTCTTCTTGTGAAACTGACGCATCACGTGAGTCCGAACAGCCTTTCGGACGCTTGTTGAGGCCGACTCCTCAGGCAGGGCAGTGTGTATGAACTCGAAGTCCGCAGGGGTTTTCAGAGCTTTGGGTGGCCCAGGCCTACGCATGTGCAAAGCCCATGAGAAATGCACGGTAGCAACCTGCTCAAGTGTACTTACTCGGTAAGGTAAATTCTATGACCGAGTGTTAGCCGAGACAGCTCAGGGGGCAACAGAGACGTACTGGCATTAGCGGGCTGAAACATCTTGAAGGCTCGTCTCAATTTATTCAAGGTTTACGACATTCGATGTGTGATACGAAGTACTGTACTTCATTTGAAGGCCAGAAAGCCGATTGCGGATAGCCAGTCTGGTTGTCGGGGGCGCTGTCGTCTTTGGAGTACGGCAGTGGGAGTATTTCGGTCAGTCGCCCCGCTGAACAAAAAGCAGCAGTAGTGGCCCAGTTGAAGCAGGTATCTTACGATCAGCCTATCAGAAAGCGACATCCTGTTAAGGAGCGCTGACATACCCGTATTGGCTGACAACGCAGAGCCAAGGATCGCTTTGTGAAGGACGGCGGAGAATTGATATTTTGGGTAAGTGCACCCCAGTCGATTTCCTAACTTGGCGATGAATAATGATCCTCGATTTCGCTTTCCGGCTACCACCCACGAACCGTGTTGGGCTTATGTAACGACAGGATCGCACCCGTCATGCAAGAACCCATGACTACCCACTTATTTGGGCTCCCGAATGACAATTTGGTAAGGAAGTATGCTTTCGACGGTCGGACGAAGTAATCGATTCATAGTTATAGGTTCTGACCGCAACTGTTAGAAAAGATGGTTTAGTAGACTAGCGAAAACCCACACGAGTACTTGACGAAGGGTTACTCCACGAAGACGCAGTTTACGGATTTCCACCATCAAAATTTCGACACCAGAATGGATATCGCTCAATGGGGACAGATCCCAGACGGCTTCAGCTTTGATTTGCTTTCTGAAGATGTGGGCTATTTTTGGATCCCTGAGGCGGGCGCTGAAGGCGCTCATGATAAGTCCGACTATTCTATTCATAACGTGAGGGAAGATCACAAAGCGCGAGTTTACTCACTGATTACTCATTCTAGTATTCCACTGGACCTGGCAGTGGTTCAGAGCAGACTTCACCACATTCCAGCAGAGCCGAGTGTTCTCACATTCAAGGATATGACACCCCGGGAAACAATAACGACGTGGAGGCAGATGATGGTGGAAGGTCAAGAAACATGGGCCGGCCACGATTTCCTGTGCAATCCAGCCGAGACATTACTATGAATCGCATACAGGTTGGTAGTATTCTCGACCATTCAAGCTATTCGGCTAACATGACTACAGCGCCGCCGCATACAGAACAGAAATTCCCAACGAATATACCGCCAAAGACGGGTTGAAGAACGCCACAAATTTGAAACGAGAGCATTGGAGGCTGAGAGGACAGCAAACGAGCTGAGGATTCATATGGGAGAACTACATTCAATGGTCGCGACATTAAGACATCAGGTGGAACAGCTCAAGGTCGAGAACGCTACCCTCAGACATTGCGCTCATTGCGAAATGTAAACAACTCAGTCTCACAAGAGGCTTCTCGGCGGAGATATTGAGCACGTTATCGGAGTTAGTGGAGAACTTTGGTCCGGCATTCAAAATTAGCAGTCTAAATGCCTCATTACAAATATCGTTTACAACTTCCCGTCTGGAGTAGAAATGCGCAAAGGCAAGGATCTAACCGGACTCTTCGAGAAAGACATCGACAAACGTCTCTCTGACAATCCTTTCAAATAAATCGAGAAACTATAGTAAACACAGCGTCACCGCACTGCTTCAGTTGGTAAGCTGCATTTCAACTCGCGCCACAAGTACACGCTGGTTCTGGAGGCAGAGAGGGCTGGGGGCGCTAACTATACGCTTTGTACATGACCACGTAATCATGTAATCAAAAAAGAGTAGCGTACTTCGTGGCATGTGACCTTGCACAGAATCTTTTTGATGAACGCAAGGCAAGTTGCCGAATAGGGTCTGGCCAACCTATCAGGGAATGGTGAACGATACCAGAGCCACCGATGCTACTCGGCCGCAGCTGGAAGGGCCTGCTCCTGATAGAACTCTCCTCTTCCCTGATCTGGAATATGGTCGAGTTGTTCCCCGGCCGGGATATAAACTTCATGAATTTCATCTTCTGGTCCAGGGTGATCGGCACAAGTCAAGCATCCAAGGCCCTGCCACGGCTCTCCACACCGCGCCGCAGACAGTTGCCAACAATGACAGCATCGAAGACACGTCTAGCTCCTGCGTTCCAGCGAGTAGTACCACTCTCATTTGCATGCATTTTTCTAGGAGATGCACGGATATTGGGAGCGGCGACTTGCTGGAGAGCGGCAGAGAGACGAGCTCAAGCTGGGGGTTTTCGGGCCGGTCTCGATGATCGTCTTCTCTCTGGCACCGAGAAAGCAGCCGAAAGAGTCTGGAAGCCAGATAGAACGGATCGTCATTGGTATCGATTAGTTGTTCAGAAGATCGACACGCGGAAGCCCCCAACATGACTGCATACCGCGTTGGGCAGCTGGTGACGGGGAAGTGCTTCATGATCATATCCGCTGGAAGCTAAGGTCGATGCGGATGGAACGTTGGCTTTATCGAGGGGCTCGGCCGTGAAATGCGAGTCTTCACTTTCATCCCATTGACACCAGGACCGTATGATTCGCCGTTGGTTGTTCTCTCCAATCGCCCGAGGCATTGAGAAATAGGATGTCTGCGGGAGTCTGATCAAGGCAGTGACCTCGGTTCGAACAATGAGCGATGGTGTATTGTTCGGAGTATTGATGGTCCTTTGGTTTGAAAAGCACGGGTCACAGTTATCTGCTCTGCCTCCCCCCGCTGCAAGCCCATAGCAGCAAAGTTCTCGTCGAGCCCTCTCGAGGAACGATCTCGCGGAATTGGTGGATGCTCGGGCGTAGTGACGGGGTTCCTTTGATTCACAACGCGATATCCATCGGATGGAAGCTGATCTGTTCTATTCAAGAAGCAGAAGACAAAATATGTGCCTTTTCGAAAGCCCCAAAAGAGGTGGAGTTCTTGCTTGAGGTCGAAACTAGATCGCACCACGTGAGGCACGTGTTGGGCGCGTGCGCCCTCTCTGAAACCCATCCCACAGTCTATTTCTATTTCTTCAACTCTCCTCGCAAACTTTGCAACACCAATGCGTGAAGCCAATCAAACAGTATGGCTACCCGGCAAGCCCTTTCGTTACCAAATGAGATATGGATACGGATCCTGGAAAACCTGAAGAAGGAGAGCGACCTTCCTGACGCATGGATGGTGTGCCGACATGTCTCTACCGCGTTCAGGGACGCTGTTGAATCTATATTCCGCGAGAGACATCTTTCAAAGAGTTGGATCGTATTCATGTTAGGTAAAGATGGCCTCGGCCCATGATAATCATTTATTGACGCTGTCAAGGTGAAATGTATAACGACGACGATGAGAGGGTTATTTTGGATGTCGCATTTGATTTCGATCGTTTGTCTGAAGACAAGAACCTCGCTATTTTCAAGGCGGATCCGGGACAGGAGCAATATCACGAGGTCCGGCGCAGCTCTCTGCAGAGTGCAGTGGGCTACCCTCCAATATTTGAATTATCCCATATCGTCCAAATCCGCCATATAGTCAAAGATACTCCTATCCCAGGGCTGTCTATCGATTACGAAAACTGGGAACTGACTTGCGATTGGCGGGCGCTTTACACACGTTTCTTTGGGGAGGATAAAATGTTCCATGACCACCTGAGTACGTGGGTCAAGGAGAAGGAGGCTTCGGCTGCAGACATGTGGCAGCAGATGGCACGGGGAGAGATCAACATGATCGCGGTCTTGGACAAGGCATTAAATTCTTTCGCTGATGGAGCTGAGGACGCAAAGATGGCCGCTCGGAGGGCTCGCATTCGCCGACAGTATAAGGAGAAAGGCTGGGAGGAGCCTGATTTCGAGGATGAGGGAGTGTTAGCTGACGAGAAGTCAATCCTCAAGAGACTGAAGGATGCGGAATATCACGCTGGTTTCGATGAGTACAGCGACGATGGAGGGCATCCTGACGAAGCTGAGGATGAGGAAGGCGGCGACTTGGACGAAGATGCATGGGAAGACGGAGATGAGGAGGTTGGGGACATCGAAATGGAGGCCCTTGACTAGCCCTTGACTAGACTCTGCGTATGCTTAGGCAAAATTCCAAAGACCCTCTGCATGATCTGTATAGCGTTAGAGCCAAAGTATGGCGAGATTGTTCAAATTGGGGGCGAAAAATGAAGCCCCGCTCCACCCCTGGCGCGTCGACTTGCTCGAACGCGTCTTTTTTCCCAGCACCAACATCCTTCCAACAATCGAAGACAGACAACCAAAACTCTTTCACTGCAGCCCTCGATAAAATACATGGCAGAACATCAAGCCGCCCTACCAAACGAGCTCTGGATAAGAATCCTCCAGAGCCTGGATGATGATGAGAGTATCGCAGACTTGTGGACGACAGGCCGACACGTCTGCACAGCCTTCAAAGATGCAACAGAGTCGATCTTTCGCGATAGGCATCTGCCGAAGACGAGGTTTGAGTTTGATCTAGGTTAGAAAGCCCATTTGCTGCTGCTGTTAATGCTTACAACTGCACCAGGAAATTTGACTGAGGGTCGAAATGGTCGACCATTACCCACGCTTCCTGCCAGCTTTGAGTTTGTAGAGCTATCAGAGGACGGGTACACTGCTACCTTTCGACTCGAAGATGATGGTGCGCTGGAAGAATTGATCGCGCCAACCAAAGAGCGAATACAGACATACATCGAGAGCATGGACATTGCGGATCCCAAACACTCAATTCAGATACGACGAGATGTCCTTGATGGACCAATTCCAAGTCTTTCCTTCGACAAGAACACATGTGAAATGAGCTGCAATTGGCGGGATTTGTTTACGGCATTCTACGGGGAAGAATCGCTGGCGAGGCGTTTGACAGATAAATGGCTCGATACTAAGATGGCATATTTGGAGGAGCTCAAGAAGAAGATGGCTCGAGGAGAGATGGGCGCGGAGCGCATCATTTCAGCTGCTATTCTTGAGATTGGGAGTGGTGAGGATATTTGCCGGAAAAATGCTCGAAGGGCCCGTATAAGACATCAATTTCGGGAGCTCGATGGTAGCAACTGGAACCCTGAGCGGGATGGCGACTCTAGGAAAGAGGGTGATGCTCTCAGAAAGTTAAAAATCCTGAAACAGCTGGCGTCAAATGAGGAATTCAGCGACGAGGAATATAGTGATGAATGGGAGGACGATGACGGGGACGATGAAACCGACGAGGAAGGTAGCACGGATGGTGAGCTGTAAGATTCAACCAGATTCATTGTCAAGGCATCAAATCCTTTGGTCGCGATTCGTGAATCATTTGGTTGGTTTAGTAAACCACAAAGCCATTGCATTCCTTTGAAATCATTGTATCATGGATCGGCCGCTCTTGCTTGCACAAACTACGATGGCTTTGTAATTGATATTGGTTCAGAAGTTTAAGTCCGAAGGGGGTTGTGGCCTCTTAAGTGTACACCTCAGAGTGTTTGCCTTGAAAGTGTTCAGTAATCCAGTCTGATCCCGCAGTCCCGTCATCAATTACTACGCCGGCAAGTGCCACACGATCCGTCATTCGATGGTATCGCGAGGATTCGAGTTCCCAATTACGGACGGTGCTGTGCGGTTCAAGCCACCCGTCTATGGTACGCCCGTAGGATATACCAATTGTTCAGTAATCAGAGTACTAGCCGCCGACCACGTGCCAGGCCCTGCCTTTTGTGTGACAATCACAACAATCTTGGCTTCAGTTATCTCTAAAACCTTTCTTGTCGGTATTTGATTCCGCAAGCTTTGTCATGTCCGAAACACCGAAACATGCACACTGAACACCTGCTCAAGCCAGACCGACGGGGCGGCTTGATGGTATCCCAACGTATAAGTAGCCCAACATTTCTTTTGGAGATTTCCAGATCTATTCCTTGGACAACATTACAACTGCAATCTACTCTTCACGAGTTTCACAGCTAGATTCTAAATTCGCTTCGAACCCATCTTGCTCCCAGCACCAACTTCAAGAACCCAACCATGACAATCCAGAGCAACGTGTTTCGAGGCATCGAGGGTGTTGTGAAGAAGGTCCCACTCGAGATCCCATCCGAATTGGGACCTAAGCAGGTACTCATCAAGATTACACACTCCAGTCTTTGTGGAACAGATGTCCACTTTATCCCACACAGTGCCGCACTCGGCCATGAGGGTATCGGTACTGTCGAGAAAGTTGGGAGCGAGGTCACCCAATTCCAAATTGGAGATCGAGCTGGAGCAGGATACCTTCGTAACGTAAGCAAGCTGCTGGGGTTCTTGGGCAACGCTGATCGTTCAACTACAGAGCTGTGGGCATTGTGATTACTGCTTGAGGGGTCAAGATATCTACTGCTATGAGCGAAGCGTCTACGGCGAATCCGACTTCAGCACGGGAACTTTCGGGGATTATTGTACGGTACCTCTCTCACTTATTCCTCACAGGCTAACAATCCAGACATCGGTGTTGAGTCCTACATCCACAAGATCCCAGATAACCTCCCTTCCGAGCATGCCGCCCCACTTCAGTGCGCCGGCAGCACTGTCTACCAGGCTATCATCAGCTCCGCCAAGCCAGGAGATCGCGTCGGCATAATTGGTATTGGTGGGCTCGGTCATCTTGCCATTCAGTTCTCAGCCAAGATGGGCTATGAAACTGTTGTCTTGTCAACTTCCGCAGACAAGGAGGCTGAAGCCAGGTCATTCGGTGCTTCGGAGTTCTACCTTTTGAGTGAACCCGAGAAGATTACCAAGCCCATCAATGTATTGATCGTTACTGGTAGCCACTACCCAGATTGGGCGAAGTGAGTATTCTCGAGTGACTGTATCAAGAGGGTTTGCTAACACGGATTAGGCTCATGAAGAAGGATATCCTTGCTCGTGGCGCTGATATTCTCTGTCTTTCTGCACCTACTGCCCCGATTGAACTTCCGTCAGTATTCTCAGCTCCGCCAATCGTCGACTTACACTGACAGAAAGCTATAGGAGCTTCCCAATGTTCTTCGAGATCTACAACTTCAAGTCCTCACTCGTGGCATCCCGTGGTATTCACGATGACATGTTGAAATTCGCAGCACACAATGGAATCAAGCCCACGATCGAGACTTTCAGCTTCACTGAGGAAGGTTTCGCTGAGGCATTGGCAAAGATGAATTCTGGCAAGTTGAGATATAGGGGTGTGCTTGTTGCATAGGCTCTAGGACCAGCAGCGCAGTGGTTGTCTACTATTCAGACATCCTAAACCCACTCGTTTCCTTTGTTCGGTTTCTCAGAAATAGACATGCTCTACACAACTCAAGCTATAGCTTATATTCCGCAATGATTTTCTCTGCAGCAGATTCTCCCTAGAAATATCGATCAGTCTCGATGCCCAGACTTGGAGCTTTTGACTTGCTATCAAGTAGCAAGTGCACTGCGTGTGATTATTCGCCATCAACGGCTCAACCGCATGATCCACAACCCTCAATGCTTTGACTCCTCTCACTTTGAACTCGTTATCCACAACAGCCAACTCATCACTCTCCTTCCCCGTCTTACCAGTTTCCGCAAGTTTGAATTCAGAGCAATTAATCTCTTACCATGCTCCCAAATTTCCTCGTCAGACGAGCCAGAAAAACCTTCAATCCTGTGTTCAGTGATCGCTGCATACATAGGCAGGCCGGAAAATCCAATTAGGGAGCGCAACTTTCCAATCGCTGCTCACTTATCATCTGGATGAGAACAGAAGTTCAAGTCAATGACAGAAGGATCGGAAGCTTGGCAGATGAGGGTCGAGTACCCGGCCGACTGGAAATTCATGATCCCCGCGATGAAAATAATTATTTCTGCTCCTGTTAATGGGAGGTTGTTTGCCCCGAATCCGACTAAAGGGACTTTGAGGAGATAAGGTTTTGTTTCGTCATCTAGTGCCGAGAGCTGCAAGAGGATAAAGAGGAAGGATAAGGCTTGGTACAATTTGAATCGTTATCTTCGTCTTCTGAATTAGAGGGCAAGTTATACCAAGTATCCTCTTTATATTCAGTAGCTTCAGATACTCTGATTTGTCAGAACCAGAAGAATCAGGGGGGCAGAAGAGCTCTGATTGGCCATCTAATAAATCAGGGAAGTTAAATGAACCACTAAAGATAGCTATGATTACTAATAAGAAGTGAGAGTAAAGAAAACAGTGAGTAAGGAGCCTGGGGGCTAAGAAGGCGGGGTAAGGCTGACTCTACCCGCTGCCGATTACGGACGTATGCCTAAAAGTACAGGGGCCAAGGGCCTATAGAAGCCTGTAGCTTAATGTGACCTCCCAATTGAGCTGCATGAGATTATAGTGGGTCTTCAGGGTCCCTACACCTCTGTTTCAGTATAATTATAGGGCTTACGGGGCTCATTGAGACACTACAGGGCCTATTAGTGGCCCTAAATTTATACATGCTCCTGTAATCCCGTCACTTTATGCCGTGATCTTCGTGCAATCTTTCCTTTGACAATTCCTTGATCGCTTTCGAGCCAAGCTGCCAACAGCTTCCCAGAGACTCTTAAGATCGACAATTATATTTCAACTGGCAGTTTCCTCAATAAATTATTCATGGCAGAGTCCGTCAGCGCATTTCGCACCTTGTACAGAATCACGACTAACCCCTGAGGACCATAAGCACTTGTTTTTTTTCGCCTGCGTAGCTCCCTGCATTTAGCGGATGCTGGCTCGGAAAAGCCGACATTTCGGGTGCCAAGAACTGCTAATCGACGTTCACGGGAACTTTCTCAAATGGTCATCAAGGTAGGTGTCTCTTCAACAGTGTCCCAATCATATCCTAGCTGCTCCTAAGTGGTAGTGCATATATGATTTGTAAACTCCCCTCAAAGTGCACCGCAGAGAACCTCCTCGAAGGTTACTGGTTAGCATTTCACGATGTCTTCATAATCTCAAGCCACCTGCACCAATAGGAACCGTTCTGACAAACCTCCAGATGACCCTAGAAACAAGAATTGAAGGTGACAAACCTATTCACCAGCGTGGATTGTCCTCCTAGGAGAGGCATTCACACTCGTCCCCCTGTCGTTTGTCAGGTTGGGAAGTAAAGTAATCCAATTCTTTACAAAGCAAAGCCTAAGTCCGATTGGGGGCCTTTCAATGCAAACACGGGATTGCTTCCAGTCGAGGGTTGTGCAGTGGTTTGAAAGAGTATATATATGCTCCTTCCCAGCCCCAACTTCATATCTCCAACAGCTCGAAGAAATCCCCACGATCAGTTCACTCAAAATGGTTCATTTTTGGCAAACTATTTTCCTCCCCGTTTTTCTCTTCAATATCGTCAAGGCAGTTCCACCTCCGCTTCCACCAAATCCCGCCATCCACACAACGTACGAATTCCCCAACGAAACCTGGATTGAGAACATCGCCGTCCGCTCAAATGGCAACCTCCTCTTAAACCTCCTCAGCACCCCTCAACTATATCAGCTCCAAGCGTTAAATCCCGCTCCTGGCTCTGCCAAACTTCTCCATACCTTCCCCTACGCAACAGGGCTCACAGGTATTGCCGAGATCCAACCCGACGTCTTCGCAGTCCTTGCGGGAAATTGGTCGCTGGGGACATTCAGCACCACACCTGGTTCGTGGTCCGTCTGGAAAGTTGATTTTCGCCGTGGCAGGAACAATGTCCCTGCTGTTTCCAAAATTACAGACTTGACGAAGGCGAGTTTTGCTAACGGTATGACGCTCCTCACGCCAGGGAGTCCCTACCTCCTTATCGCGGACTCAGTATTAGGCGTTGTATGGCGTCTCGATTATCTGACTTCCGAATACGAAATCATCCTTGAATCGCCGCTTATGCTGCCACCTCCTGGCCCAGTCTTGCTTGGCATCAATGGTATCCATGTTTTTGACTCGTCTGTATACTTCACGAACTCATTTCAAGGTCTCTTCGGACGTGTCCCAGTGAAGCTTTACGGACCCGATGCCGGCACTGCAGCTGGAGACTATGTGGTAGTGGCAAACAATGGCGTCGGTGATGATTTTGCCTTCGACAAAGAGGGGAATGCGTATATCACGCAGGGCCCGAGTGATGCGTTGGAGTTGGTGACGCCAAAGGGAGTGGTGACTGTTCTTGCTGGTAATGTGAACTCGACGATCTTGGAAGGTGATACTGCTGCTTCATTTGGGAGAACCAAATGGGATGAGAATGTTTTGTATGTGGTTACCAATGGTGGTATTGCTGGAACTGTACAAGGGACGCAGATCACAGGTGGGAAGGTGCTTGCTGTTGATGTGAAGGCATTGTTGTCAAGTTAGTTACTTTAAGGGTTCAGCTTCGAGGGTTTACTTCGAAAGCTATACCGATTATTCTGTGCGAGGCGGAAGGTCTTTTAAATGATTTTCAAAAGATCTGTTTATATACTCATTATTTCCCTTACTAAGTTAAGAGGCCTGGAATTTCTTTATTATGTATATTTATATTTTTTTATTTAAATATTCTTAATATATCGTTATATTTCTTATCTTATTAATAGCATTATATTATAAACGAGTCTTTATTTATATTAATATGAGTCCCAGTACGTATGGCGAGACGTTAATCAAAAGAGAATTGCCGGTATCGGAAGGAGAGTTGAACGAGTCTCCAAATATGCCTAGTCGACAAATCGCGGCCTTCCAGGCTGATTCGCCATTTAGATATTTGCGGCTGTCCGAGCCACCTTTTCTGCAGCCCAATCCTGCCATGGAATTTGAGACATGGCTTAAATGGTTTAAGTCAGTATGGTTTATCGAGAACAAATGTTTGGAGGCTGGCGACTGATGTTAATTTTGGTGGGAGATCTCCGAGACGTGATAAACGCTGTCAGGCACCGCCCAACGTGTGAATCACGAAAACGTCTGATGTGCAGCGACCTCAGCCAATTAGCACCCTCAGGAATCTAACCATCTGGTGCATGGCGCTCTTCTCCAGCCCTGTCCGGCCCAGGCCGCGCGTACCAATTTAGAACTTTTAGGCGCCCAACCTTCCATCCTTCCGCCCCTTCTATTCTAAAAAGCTCTTTGGTTCCCTTGTGAGGCCCCCAAAGCTGGGCCCAGCGTATTAGTGCCCCTAGCTACCCGAGTGTGGTATCACGATTGGAGGAGGCTTCTGCCCAACCTCCTGAGGATTAAAATGCCTTAAAAAACTTACACTAGCATTCTAGCGCCAACTTTAACTGGCCAGGACACCGTTAGTGGGCACTGATGGCTGGAGAGAACACCGAATACTGAACATCGACATCGAATATGATAAGACTTGAAATGCTCAGCGAATTATAGGAGTTTCTAGGTTAATTAAAAGTCAGCAATCGATGACTCCTAAACATCCCGGGGGGCGGGGGTTCATAATATCTTCATCATTTTGGTGCCACATCCGGCGGCCCAAAAGCTGATTTGACCCTAAAATGCAGCTTTCTTGTTTATTGAGAGTGTGGATGGTGTGTAACACAAGAGCCTTGGCGCAGAACAACACTCAAAGTCAGCGGCAAACTCCCGAGACAGCGAGTAGTGTCTCGTCTCAGGCCATTCGAGTTGGCAGGCCTAACTAAATTTGGGTGGAGAGGTATCCCGCTCGTAGCCTTAATCCTCCAATACAACATCAAGAAGCCGGGAGCATGATATTTATTTGTCTCACGTGGTGTAGTACTCTTCATGCACAGTTCTTCATCGTCTTTAAACCATCAATTTCACCATTTCATCAAATCGTCAGTCTGTCCGTGTATAATAGCTATATATTGTCGATCATCTTGTGGCAAAGCTATGCGACCGGAGAAAGCGTACAGCTGGCGGGAACAGCTGCCTCCACCATTCAACAGACCAAGCCCCGTAATCAAACGTCGCGCATCTGAGGATGGTTTAACAAAATCTGGGTATGAGTTAAAAGACAGTAGAGCGGCGACGAGGCAAAGGCGGAGAAACTCTACCCTTGGAGCCCTGGACGGAGCTGATCGCAGAGTGAACTGGCTGAGGTTTATCCATGGCCAGCATAGGAAGAAACGGCGTGAGAATAGTTCCTCAGCCGTAGAAAAGCTAAAAAAGTACCATGCCGTAACTGCTCCGGCTCCACCGCTCTCCGCCTTGACTGCTTGCTGACATGTCCGTCACTGAAAGGATCAAGCGTTGGGGACCCCCACACGTCACTACAGCAAGAGACTCCAATGAGACTCTGAGTGTTAGTCCGTGCTTTGATGGTATGCGCAAGAGCTCAGCCGCATCCAAGGCTATCCTCAGCGAGCCCACGCGAGACGAGATATTTGCACTTACTTCCGAGTGCTTCCCACCGATCAATGAATGCCGTGTCACTATCATCGAATACTCGCGGAATTACTTTCACGTGTCAGAGTTTACATTGGAAGAAGTCATTTCGTCGGAGCATATATTACAGCCAGGAGACTGCGTTGATCGCGTGAGGTGGATCTATGTCGAATACTATAAGATAGGTTGCTTCTGGGGCTCCGATGTTAGGTTTGCACAATGGGGAACAGATCCGGCATTGTTCGAGAAATCACCAATTATATTGTTGCAAAAACGTCTCGCAGAGCTAGATCGTGAGGCAGGACGGGCGGCGCTAGAGGAAGAAAATATACCTGGTATTAAACCTTCTATCGAGAATGGTAGCCCTGTCTGCATTTTACTGATGGAACTCCAATAGGCTACAAACGGATTGGTAGATACTATCGAGAAGCTCCTGGATGCCCAGAATTCTTAGGGCTTCGTGTTAGTCCAGCGCAGTGGCTCAAACCAGAGCCATATGAACTTCTCATGGAATACTTACGCAGTCGTCCATCTTTATCTAGAGAGCTGCAGCGCACGCAGCAGAACGATCTGGAGTATGGCCTTTATTACATTGATGCAATCAGGTTGCTCAGGGACACCGCATATCAGGCAAGACCTGGTCTCCGGGAAATCCACCAATGCGCGGAAAGTGAAGGTGTCTATGCGTATGGAAGTTGAGACGACCACGTTGAAAGGCTTGAATTCTACAGGGAGCATACCCTATTAAGCTGCGGCTCTCCTCGACTCTTCAAGGTCGTCGCAGATCGATTACTCCGCAGAGAAGATCCCTTGCGACAGCACCCCGATTGCGCCTTACTCTATTACACCTTGGCACGTGTCTCAATTGAAAATGATGAGATGATGCAGGATGCTCCTGAAAGAGCTCTGAACAAGATCTTTGCTGGGCTCAAGAATAAACACGCGGTAGACAGAAAGCATGTGGAAGTAATCTTTAACCTACAGCAGGCGGTTCTCGACGGATTGGAGTATCTGGAGGAGAACCAGCGTGAGCTACCCATCTGGGGTATTCCTCCTTTCGAAAACCACCAGGTCAATTTTCACCCTGATCACACCCCATCAAAAACAATTTGTGGCCTTATCCAACATGAGATGGATCTAGTCTACAGAGACTTCAACAGTATAATCCGCCACTGGGGGACGCTGAAAAGTAAAATGGACCGCCACCTAGATGTTCTGCTTCAGTTTCGAGTGCTCGAGCAACAGGAACTGGCTATCGACCAGCGAAACATGGCTACTCAGCAGCAAAATATGGCAGTGGAGGAGGCCAAAAGGTCCGGGGTACAGGCTAGACAGTGTGTCAAAGGATTAATCATGTTAATCAAATTAATCGATTAATTAATTGATTAATGTGATTAGATTTTGATTAACGTAATTCGGATTTTTTTTGATTAGATTAGATTAATTAATCTTGATTAATCTGATTAATACTTGATTAATCACGTGATAAGAGACTTTCTTGACTTTTCTTACTTTTCTCTTTACTTTTACTTATTAACTATGAAATAAATAAAGTACTTATTACTAGTAGAGGTTGATTTCTAATTCCTTTATTTATAATTAATATAATCTATAAGGGGTAAGAAGTACCAAAAAATTAAGGGGTTCTAGTGCTTCGCTTACTTAGTAAGCGACTACCTAGGCCGCGTCTAGTCCCAATTAGGTAAAGCGCCCTCCCGATATAGCTAGACCAAACCTCAATTTGGCCTCCGCCTCGGCTTCTGGCCCATTAATCAAATTAATCAATTAATAATTGATTAATCTGATTAGATTATGATTAGAATATGATTAATAGAAAAATCCTTTGATTAGATTAGATTAATGGCCATTAATCTAATCTAATCTAATCATTTGACACGCTGAGTGTCACGGCGGGATCAATGCAATGGTCGAGGCTCAAGGTTCAAAGAATCTCGTGTATTGAAAATACTAAGCTAAGGGGCAAAGAAGGGAGGAGTCCCTCGACCTTTAAGAGAGTCTTGCCAAGATCCCCAGCTTAGTCCCGCGTTTCGCCCCTAGCCCCTGATACCTAGCCCCTGGCGGATTATGTGGAGGTGCCAGCCGTCACATCACCCCCCCCGCAGGAAAATCCTAAATGCCCTCATTTAGGGTGTGATTTCATGTAAAGAACAAAGGAAAAAAGAAAAAATCGCGTCCATCCACCCCGTTTCGTCCTCTCAAAGCGGCTACTTGTAGTCAAATCGTGGTCTCGACTCTGCCAGCTTGACCCAGTTTTCTGCACGTTCCGACCAATCCTCCTCATCCGTCGCCCGAATCATGCTAATGCCGGCCTCGATGATATTGTCTGGGATGCTTGCGTATGCGATGGCTGACAGTGGGACGGTTACTGACGGGCGGGCTCGGTTGGGTGCCGGCAGATCGAGGGTATTCGTCGAGTCAGGCTTTGATTTGGAGGACTTCTTAGCCTTTTTCTTCTTGAGGGTGTCGGCCTTCGGCTTGGGAGTGTCGACCATTGACTTGGAAGCGCCGTCCTTCAGTCGCTTGTTTTCTTTCTGGAGGTTCTCGATCGTCTTGTTAGCCTTGGCGAGCTTGATGAAAGCGTCGTTGAGTTGTTCTTCGAGGGTCTCATTTGTCTGCTGTTCAGCGGCTAATTGGGCACATTTGTCGTGGAATCCGATGACTTTGAGTTTCATGACTTTCTCCATATAGCCCTTTTGGAGGTCCCTGCCGACTTCCTTCTTGGTAGCTTCTACCAGGTCGTCGATGTCAGTGGGGTATTCATTGTCCTCCTCGGCTTTCAGGAGCTTTCGCCATACCTTAGTCTCGCTCCAGCGCTTGTTGCGGGGTCCTGGGCTGGTGGCGAGTGGTTGTTTGTTGCCGACATGTCCTACGTCTTCGTCGGCGGCCGATTCCTCCTTGTCGGACTCCTCGCTCTCCTCCACTCTCTTCCGCTTGAGTTTCTCGGGTGTAGGGGCGACCTTCTGTGCTTTCTTATCGCTCTTCTTCTTCTTAGAGGATTTGGAGGGTTTCTTGGCGTTCTTTGAGGGGGTTTTGACGACATTCCTGAAGCTGTTTATGGCATTTTGGACGTCGCTCTTGGTCTTCTTGGTTGTCGGATCGATATCTTGGGGGTTCTCGTCGTCCTCTCCAGTGAGATCAAAGGACTTGTTCTTGGTCGGGTCGATGAGAACGATAGGCTTTCTCTTGGGGGGAAGGATGGGGGGTTTGTCCTGGGCGGGACTGTCGCTGCTGCCGTCCAATCCGCCAAGGGAGCCCTCAGGGTTATGGACTTCCTCGTCAAAATCCGCCGCTCCGTCGTCTGGTTGATCTCCAACTTCGTCGGGAAGGGGGTTTGTGTCGTCGGTCTCACTTCTTGGAGGAGGGGCATTGGGCATTTCTGTGTTGGGTGGGGGGCTAGGGCCGTCAGAAATATCCATAGCCATGTCTGATCCGCCGTCAGGAATATCGATTCCGTCGGCAGGAGTGTCGGTTCCGTCGGCGGGAGTGTCGGTTCCGTCGGCGGGAGCGTTCTTTTTGTCTTCTTCTTCCCATTGGTGTATCTCGACCTGCTCCCTAGGGACGATGTTACCCTCGGCGTCCGTATAGGCAGATTTGCCAGTATAGACGTCTGTCATCTGGGTGTGGAACAAAGCTGAGGCGCTGGCAACACTACTATCCGGGCCGAGCTTCTGGAATATGTTGAGAACAGACAGTGCAGCGTCTGGCAAGGTGCCCATATCGCCGTTCTCTTGGGCCATATCTATGGCTAGGTCGTGGTGTTGGTGGTAGTGGAAATAGATATAGTTGTAGGAATTAAGGTGGTTGAGAGGGATTTCGCGATATTTTGTAGGGTGGAAAGTTGTAAATTCACTCCCGTCTCAGCTTTACAGATTCACCTCTCCCTAAGCGAGCTATTCCAGTGGTAGGATATATCGAGGTATGACAAAAGGGAGGTTTTTGCCTAGTTATAGGGAAGGAACGTGGTGCTAAATCGTATAGCTGAACAAAGGGAATACGCTTCAGGTTTAGACAAAACCTGGAAAATGTCTAGTTCTTTCTTCTCCTCCTCTGGATCCTGGAGCCCCTATACTGGGGTTTATCGTCATCAGGGTGGTTTTCGTCGAACTTATCCTCCTCTGCACATCTGATCCAGTGGTTCAAGCGGACGGGAGGTCCTGCTTCGTCGGGATTTTGCTCGTGGAATCTTCGGAGTTCTAGAGCGGAGTTCTTGAAGTTTGACGCAAGGTACCATTCGTCGTCTATATCCCATCCCTTCTACTCTACTTTATAGTAGAGTTTGCTATGAAGCGTCCTAGAGGATAGGATCCTCTCGACCTCCCATTCCAGTTCGCCGTTTACCTCTATTGAGTCCGGCTCCTCATTCGTCTGGCCGGGCAAAGGGTTACCCGGGTCCTTACGAAGTCTGTCCGCATGGAAGATTGGCCATATCTTATAGGATGGTGGGAGGTCTAATTCATAGGAATAGCCGACCATTTGGATGATTCTGAATGGTCCAGCGAGAGGGTAGTCTAGCTTGTCTGAAGGTCGGTCCGTTTTCCATGTCTTTTTGATCACATAGACCATATCCTCTGGGCCAAAGTCAGGTTCTCGCCGTTTCTTATTAGCTTGTTTAGCATGTCGTTCTTGGGCCTCAGCCATATATTATCGGGCGTAAGTGACTGCTGTGTCGATTCTCTTAGCCCACTACTGTGCTTCTTCGCGATTTAGTTTCTCCCTTGGCGTCTTGAACTTCGTAGTCGAGAGCGTCTAATCGAAGTCTAGTCGGGGTTCGTACCTATAGTCGACCATTAAGGGCGATAAGCCGGTCGATTCGTGAGGGCAGGCGGCGCCCGTGGCATCAAGTGCCGGGAGTAGGTCCGCCCAGTCGTCCTGAAAGTAGTTCACGAAGGGGCGTAGTCGTGTATCAATTATCTGGTTGACGATTTCTGTCTGGCCGTCGGTTTAGGCGTGTTCTGCCGTCGAGAGCTTTAGTTTGGTCCTAGTTAATTTCGACAATTCGTCCATAAAGTCTGAAATAAACTAGGGGCCTCGATCGCTAGTAATAGTCAGGGGGGAACCCCTGAATCGCCAGACATATCGGTAGAAGAGGCCGGCGGCAGTCCTCGCCGTAGCGTTCTTCGTGGTGGGTAAGCTGATATGGCGTTTGGATAGCCGGTCGACTACAATAAAGATATTGTCGTATCCTTTGCTCGTCGAGCCAGGGCTATAGAAATCCATTGATAAGTCGTCCCATGTCCTCAAGGGAACTGGCAAAGGGTGTAATAAGCCGGGCGTCTTGTCCCTTGGCTTATGGGATCTCCGGCATTCGTGGCAGTTTGCCACGAACTGGTCGACGTCCGCTGAGAGGCTAGGCCACCAGTAGAGCCGTTTGACCAGGATCTTCGTCTTGTTCCGACCAGGGTAGGCCGTAGTCGTCGTACTATGGATCTGTCGAAGGAGTCTGGTTCGTAAGTAGTCATGGCCGTCCGGCACTACGAGCTTCTTGCCGTAAAGTAGGTGATCTCCGGACATCTCCCATAGGTTAGTCTTCTGGCGGGCCTTCTCTCGATTATCCTCCAAAGACGGATCTGTGAGATTCGCCTACATGACCTCGTTCGTGACTATTAGTTCATCGATTCCTCTAGGCTTCGAAGGGGGAGGGATGGCGACTGATTCATTGACAGCGGCGAGGATTATACTAGGATGGAAAACCACACGCGTCTTTTCAGCCTCTTTAGCCTGCTTCTGTGTAGTCGTGAGCTCATCCTTCCTAGATAGGATATCGGCAATCGTGTTCTCTTTGCCCAGCCGATAAGTAATCTGAAAGTGGAATAACGATAGGATGTCCATCCATCGTATCTGCCGCTCGTTCAGGAGCTTCTTCGTCCCGAAGTACTCAAGTGCCTTGTGGTCTGTAATAATAAGAAAAGTAGGCAGACTAATTAGTTCTGCCCGCTATTCTTGTAGCCCTTGGACGACGGCAAGTAGTTCCTTGTCGTGGATTTCGTAATGAAGCTGGGCGTCCTTGAGAGCCTTGGAATAAAAGGCGACGGGGTGCCATTATCCGTCCTCGGTACTCTTCTGGGTTAGTACTCCTGCGGTAGCTAGGTCCGAACAGTCGGTTTCTAGTCGGGTTTCTCGGTCGTACCGGAAGTAGAGTAGTATAGGTACTGAGATGAGTAACCCTCTGAGGCGTTCAAAGGCGTCTCGTTGGTTCTCGTCGAGTGTGAACTTCGACAGTGTGTCCTTTTCTGTCAGTCGGTTCAGGGGGCGGGAGACCCGCCCATAGGCCTGTATAAACCTCCGGTAGAAGTTATAGAAGCCTAGGAACGACTGAACCTCCTTCTTGGTCGTAGGAGGGTCCCAATCCCGGATAATAGCGGTCTTGGCAGGATCCACCTGGACGCCCTGATCAGAGACGACGAACCCTAGGAATATCGTCTTCGATACCTCGAACTCGCACTTACGGATATCGACTTGTAATCCGGCATCCTCGAGTTTCCGTAGGACCGTCCGGACATATTGTCGGTGTTCCTTCTTACTCTTAGAAAAGATTAGGACGTCGTCCACATAGGCGGAGCAGAAGCTGTCCAAACAGTCGATTAGGACGGCGTTCATATATCTCTGGAACGTTACAGGACCATTACAGAGTCCAAATGGTAAAACCACCGGTTCATAGGAACCGTACCTCGTCCGGAAGGCCGCCTATGCCGTGGAGCTTGGCTCTATTAGGATCCGGTTGAAGGCGTGTCGGACGTCTAGTTTAGTAAATACCGACGATTCCGCCAGACGGTCGAGTGTTTCAGTAATAAGCGGCAGAGGGTAGCGATCCTTCTTCGTCAGGGCGTTTAGTTGGCGATAGTCGATGCAAAAGCGTAGGCTGCCGTCCTTTTTCTTGACGAATAAGACAGGCGACGAGAAGGGGGAATCGGACGGCTTAATAAAACCCTTCTTTAGGTTCTCAATCAGGTACTCCCGCATTTTTCCTAGTTCTGGGGAGCTCATTTTATAGAGGTGGGCCGCCCTCATTAAGGGATCTGGTCCGTCGAAGCGGAGCTTATGGTCGAATAGCCGAGACTATGGTAGTATATCTGCCGCTTTTCTCGAGAAGGCGCTAGCCATATCGTCGAGCCAGGAGGGCAATATAGTCCGAAGCTCCTATAGCTCACCGGGGTCAAAGAACGAGGTATCGCCGAGGGTATCCTGTTCGTCCACGTCGAGAGTATATATGAGGTCGCAGGTTTGAGCTGAACACCCGGCTATGTGGGTTTTTGGACGCTTAGTAGCTATCGGCAGGGACGGGTGTTTCCTCGGTTTCCGATCTCGTTTCTCTAGCTCGTGGTCGATCTCGTCAATAGTAATAGATCCGACGTGATTATCAGGATCCTTTGTACTGAGTTGGAAGGCTGCTGCACCGACGAGGCATATGGAATAGTCCATTGGTTTGCCTATATCGATGATATTGAGGTTCAATTCCTCCTTCCTGGCCTGGTATTCGGCTTTCCGAGTAAGGAGGTCTCGTAGAGGGGCGAGGGGTACTGTTCTGTCGCCCTCTGGTTTCTTCTACACTCGTCCTCTTTAGGACCCGAGTCGTAGTGTCTCCCGGCCATCTGAGTTGGTTCTGTCGGTAGTCCGGTAGTACACCGTGTTTAGTAAGCCACTTCCTCCCCAGGATTATATCGTAAGAGCCCAGGTCAGCGGATAGGAAGTATTGTCGGGTCTAGAGGTATTGGTCGATTTCCAGGTCCGCTATGACGACTTGCCAGACAGCCTTACTAGGTTATCCGTCGAATCCTCGAAGGGGAACGGGATCTGGAAGTGTGTACACCGGCATATGGAGTACTCTGGTCAGGGGGCGGACGTGCTTTTGGTTAATTAGAGCGTACGCGTTCGCCCCGGTGTCCACCAAGCACTGGAAGGTCATGGCATTTCCCTTCTAGTAGACCCCGCATTCGACTAGGAACTGCTCCCCGCCGATAAGTTGAGTGAGGTCTACTGGTTCTTGGTGGAATTCTTGCTCTAGGAGGGCCACCTCTATGCCTAGAGCTAGACTTTTCCCGAGTCATCGTCGTCGGATTCCTCTTCAGACGGCGGATAGGAATCATATTCCACGTCGTTTAGGTCTGGTTCGCCCGTTCTGTCCGCGCGGTCTTCCTCAAGATAGGCGACTTTATAGGCGTTTGGGCAGTCCTTTTTGATGTGGCCGGTCTTCCCACACAGGTAGTAGTTAAGCGTCTCAGGCATTTCCAATTTCTTCTCGAATTCCCGGCGGACTAGCTCTCTTGGTCGTGAAAAGGCCGGTCGGGTCGTTGGTTCCGTCAGGCGTGGGTTAGTGGCTAGTCCCTGATTACCACCGCTCTTCCTAGTCCGGGGAGTAGCACGACGGCGGATCGTTTTCTGTCAGGCGGTTTTCTCTGGATTGCCGGTTCTTGATTAAGAGAAGCCTGTTCTCTTGTTCCATACACCATTCGGCGAGATCCCTAGGCGTGTCGAACTTCTTGTCCCCGAGGCTCTTGAGTAGCTCCAGGTTCATCTTATCCATCAGATCGTCGTACTGGTCGTCCGTCGATTTCCCTAGTTTAGTCGTGAGACGGGTAAATTCAGCCCAGAACGCCGGGAACGCTTTGTCTCCTTGTCGAAGTCGTCGGTAGTCCTCCTTCGCCTCCTGGCGTTCCATTTCTTTGCTTTTGCCGTAGGCTTGTTAGAGGATCTTGAAGATCTGTCGACTGACGAGATTTGTCCGACTGAACCGGGTTCTAGTCGATCACGTATGAGGTCCCTGGCGTCTCCAGCGACCAGCCGTGCTGTGTAGGCGATCTTCAGGGGTTCGCCATCAAACTCAGTGGAGTTCTGTGTCAATTTATTCCTCATGTCGAAGACCCAGTCGTTGATCTGATAGTCGTCCTTGCTAGTAAATGGGGCCGGATCCTTGATTCTGACGAGTCGGGGTCTATCGCCGTAACCCGGTGATGCTGAGCCCCGGTACTGCCCTCCAGGTGGTTCTCCCGTTGGGAGCGTCGACTTTCCTGGACATCCGCCCACTTGTTCCTCCATTTCGCCGCATCTAGCTGAGCAGCTCTCTCCTTTTCGCGAAGCCGGTTGGCAATCGCTTCTAATTCGTCGATTCTGTCATTCAACTGGTTGATGTAAACGTGGGCTTTCCAGCTGTGGTCCGCTTGTCGGTCGAGCATATTGCGGTATTCGTCGATAAGGTCTTCCCTAGCTATCAATTTCCTTCGTTCGACGGGTGTCTTGGGCGTGTCCGTGCCAATCTGTGCCTCCCTGTCGGCTAATCGTGTCTTTACGTCGTCGTCAGGGAAGGTTCTACACCAGGCCTCCCGGTGTTAGCGGTCTGTAACGTCGAAGTCCTGTTCCTCTGTTCCGTCGCGCTGGGGCCTTTTGCCAGCCGCACCGAAGGTTTCCGTACTTGGCCTAAGGTCGTCTGAGCCAGACGGTCCGGGCGTATCGTCCATCAAGACTATGC